>WBNM01045825.1:0-99728 GCA_013399055.1 Ramphastos sulfuratus
AAGTTATTCAGATTCTTGCCAACACGAATGTCAGTTCCCTGATAGTCCTCTGGTGCCCCAGTGGGATTCTGTGTTTCTCAAGGGACATTTTTTTTTTTTTTTTTTGGTTTTGCATTTTAATCAGAATAAACTTACAGTCTGGAACACAAGCTTCCNGCAGTCATGTCTCACAAAGAGAGGCCTCATGACCTGAGTGCAAAGAGCCAGAACATAGGAGAAAGTGAGAAAAATGCTTTCAGACACGTAAGGGGGAACAAAATGAAAACTGCAGCTCCTTCCTAACACATGGGGGGATTTAGGCAGATTTTCAACATTCTTTAAATTTTGCTAGTTTTACAAGTCCTGAATTTGTCCTACAGCTTGAAAATCCTTTTTTGACATTTGCCTATGTGAGAATGCCATTCCTAGTACCTGCTTTTGAGCTCCTGCAGCAAAAGTCAGTGCAAGTAGCTGTCATTGAAAGAGGCAGCAAATCAATGTGAGAAGACTGTTGTTGATCAACTTCCTGCTTTCCCATTCCCTGCAGCAATGAGCTCTGAAAGGCTTCTTCAAGGAACAAGAAAAGTCAGATGCATACCAAGGGTCATAGTCAATGTTTCCTAGAAAATTTTAAGCTTAAGCATTTACTAAGGCTTTGTTTGCATACAGAAATATCAACATCACTAAATTCATTTAGCAACTTACTTGGTAAAGTGCCATCATCCTTCTGTGGGCACATCAGATTATTTTCTCAGTCTAAAAACCCAGATGTTGTTTCTAAGAGCAAAGACATGCAGCTGAAGAGGATCCTGTTACGGCAGCAATGCAATCTATAGCTGAGACAAGCTAAGGGCACAGTTGCAGCTTGTTGTCAGTCCCATTTGGTCAAGGTGCCTATGTCTATCACTTAAGAATGGGGAAAAGATCTAGGGGACTAAACAGCATCTCTGTTTTACCTGGAAGTGAAACCCCCTGCTGTTCTTTTCCCAGGCCCCTTGTGTGACATTTCTTAGTCCTTGCAGGCAACCTGAGGCACTCGGACATTCCCCTCTCACTGCACTTGCCAGTGACCTAAACTCTCTCCTCTCTTATCCCTTTCCTTCCCACAGCTGGCCTAAAGTAAATCCTACCTTCACACTTGATCCACATCTTGACACAGCTTCCAAAAACAACACAGTTGCAAAATGGTACAACTGCTACCTGCAGATAAGGTTCAGTCTATTCTACAGAGCTCTGATGATACAGTGCATCAGCTAAGAACATGGGGAAAACCCACACCTTATCATTTATGGCTACACTGGCAAAACCAGAGAATGGTTTGTTGACTTAGTTTATGGCTTTCAGTGAAGTAAGCCCAGAAGAAAAACTTCTCTCTGTCACATGCTGCATCTTCAGTTTGTTCCCTGCTATCCTGGCAGCACCAGTGCAGACAAACTAATGACACTTAACATGGGTGAGAGATGTAGGTTGTATAACAGTATTCCAGTGGGAGTAATTGCAGCTGGATTTAAGACAGAACTCTGCATGCTTAGGAAAGAGACTGAACACACTTGTACCTGTGATAGCAGTGGGCTGGATGCAATCCAATTAAAAGAAACAAAATGAAAGCACTGAAGCTCTGCAGAAAACCTATCTGAGCTTCAAAAAGAACAACAGCAGAAAGAAGCTAGTTACACATTAGCCAACTCATGTGCTCCTTTGTGGCTTCCATGGCTGGACTGCTGAAGTTCAGAGAAGTGCATGTTCCAGCAGAGCCCCGGGCAGTCACTGCCATGGAATGTCTCCCTTGCCTCAGAGCAGAAGAAAATATTGCAAAGCATGAAAGACAAAACCTAAAAAGATAAAAAAAAAAGAAAATCCTTCAACCCTCCTCCATCCCTACTCCATTTCCCAGACACAAAGGAACCTTGGGAGAAGAGAGATAATATTTACAGGGCTGGCAATACGTCTGCAGTTCCTAGCAGCAGGAGACTGAGCAGGCTACTACTTGTGGTACTGCAGTGACTTACAGGCCTTAAATGCAATCAGGGTGCTACTGACAGGGTGCCATGAGAACATGCTAAGGCATCATTCTTGTTTGGAAGAGTGTATTCTTTAAAAAGACAAGATAAACAAAAACCAAGAAAAGAGACAGTAGCTTATCTAAAGGGTGAGCCACCCTTCAGAGGCAAAAGCAGCCTCATGAGTAAGGCCAGTGCCCAGTCTACAAGCTAACACCTCTCTCCCTTCCCATCTACCTCCAGTTCACAGGCTCACAGGATGTCAGGGGTTGGCAAGGACCCAAAGAGATGATAGACCAGAGCAGGACCAGACTATCTCAGGTCACACAGGAACACATCCAGACAGGCCCTGAAAGTCTCCAGAGAAGGAGACTCCACAACCTCTCTGGGCAGCCTGTGCCAGTGCTCTGGGACCCTTACAGGAAAGAAGTTGCCCCTTGTGTTGAGCTGGAACCTCCTGTGCTGCAGCTTCCATCCATTGCTCCTTGTCCTATCCCAGGCAGCAAGTGAGCAGAGCCTGCCCGCCCCCCCCGACTCCCAGCCCTCAGATAGTTATAAACATTGACTAAATCCCCTCTCAGTCTTCTCTTCTGCAGACTAAGCAGCCCCAGGTCCCTCAGCCTCTCCTCATCAGGCAGTGCTCCAGTCCCCCAATCATCCTCACAGCCCTCCGCTGGACCCTCTCCAGCAGATCCCTGTCCCTCTTAAACTGGGGAGCCCAAAACTGAAGGCAGTACTCAAGATGAGGTCTCACCAGAGCAGAGGCAGAGGAAAACCTCCCTTGATCTGCTGGACACACTCTTCTTAATACACCCCAGGACCTCACTGGCCCTCTTGGCTACAAGGGCACATTGCTGTCCCATGGACAACTTGTTATCCACCAGGTCCCTATCCACAGGGCTGCTTTCCAGCAGATCACCTCCCAGCCTGTACTGGTGCAGTTTATTACTCCTCCCCAGGTGCAGGACTCTGAACTTGTCCTTATTGAAGCTCATTTGGTTCCTCTGTGCCCACCTCTCCCATCTGTCCAAGTCTTGCTGGATGGCCACACAGCCTCCAGCTGTATCAGCCAAGCCTCCCAGTTTGGTGTCATCAGCAAACTTGCAGAGCAGACTCTGTCTGTCTGTGCCCTCATCAATGGCATTGATGAAGATGTTGAACAGCAGCAGACCCAGCACTGATCCCTGTGGGACTCCACTAGTTACAGCTCTCCAGCTGGACCTGACACCATTGATCACCACTCTTAGAACTCTATCAAAATCTGTTCAGTGGGGATCCACTTCAACCAGATTTTAGTGGGTATCAGGACACACAGCACAATGCAGAACTTCTGAATCAAGATGGAGTAAGTGGATTGTTCTGCAGGGAGTACCACATCAAGCCAGTCTTGTTAGGAAGAGGCATCTAACAGATTGCTAGGAAAGAGCAGCACAGCATTTGCTGAGCTCTAACTGTATTCCACAGGCCTGGACATGGAAGAGGAAAGAAAATAATGGATTCATTCTAAGAAGCAATAATTTCCCACACCCTAAAAACTTGTGTGGAGACTTGGGAAACTCTGCAAAGCGAGGCTAATTTTCCTACTGTGAAACAAGACATATTCCTGCTGTTTCCACTGGGAAGGGAACCCACTTCCTTGCTGGCCTTTTACAACTTAATGCACCATTTCTGCTGAACAATATTTCAAACCTCGAGTTGCAAAGAATGAGATGCAGTGTTTCTAGCTGCAATAAGGCCACCTGCAATTGCTAGTGTCTCTGAAGTGGGATAACACTGTTCCTGTGTGGGTAGGAGAGAAATTTAGCTATAAAAGAATGGTTACACTGTGCATTATTTGTGACGTTTGTTTGTGCTTTACTAAAATTGCTTTGCAAAACGCTTTTGAGTTGCATGTGGTGGCATTTTTCATCTAACAGTTTAATTGACATAAATATTTAGTATGTCCCTGCCAAAGAAACCGCAACGGAACATTAACATCCAAGTCAAACAGCAAAGGACCAATTCAGATCCCCCTGGAATTTTCTTGGGAGTCAAAAGCCACTTGGAAGAAACTTTGCCAGCTCAACAATTTGAAATGTCCTACACACATCTCTCTAATAGCCTATGTAATAATTGACAGAGCACAGTACATAGAAAAGATGCCAGCACATCACAAATATGAGGCTGTTGAGAGGATTAAGTATAATCCTTTCTCACCAATGAATACAGAAAATAAGAAATGGAACTGCATGGTGTTGAATAGCACTGACTCAAAGATACACTTATCACAAGCTTTTGGGGTGTTGTTGCTCAGCAGAGCTTCACTGAGAAGGTCATGCATGAATTCTGAAAAAAATGGCATTATTACTGTGGAATTCCAGGCAAAGCAGGAATTAATCTTTAATTAACATGTGAGGAACTTGCATTTGGCAGACAGAGCCTGCCAAATAAAGACAGAACAGTAGCTTTCTTATTAGGCTGATAAAATCGACCAAAAGTGAAGAAATGCCACAGTTAAAAAGCATTAGAACAATGGATTTTTACCAGGAGACCTAATAGAAATCCACAGGGAATCCTGGCAATGCTCATCAGGTGTTTTGTCCTGAAATCAAAGGTGTTTCTGACAGAAATGTAAAGAAACAATCTAAACATTTTCTGCTCTTACAGACTTTGACTCAGTATTTGACCTCAGACCCTGTAAAACACCAAGAAGATTCATACTCATTAATCCTAACAATTCCAAGTACTGTACTTTGTTTTCTCTTACTGGTTTTATTGTTCTGTTTCCAACTGCCATCTCCATCTCCCACTGGCTCCTACAGGTATTTCTGTCATTTGTAAAATGCTGGGAGAACTTGAGATAATAGGCACTGCATAAATGTCATGTGTTATTTTAGTGAAACTGGGACAAACATAATTGGCTACAGTGGAGAAACTGGAGCATCCATTCAAAACTGGGGCAAGGTATGTGTCAGGTGCTAATATTTGTCCTAAGCTGGCAGATTTGCCTCTGTTTGTAGGAGCTCACCCCTATATATTTAGGGGTGTGACCAAGAGCTTTAAAAGAATTTCTCCTGTGTTTGAAAAACACTTCCTGGGAACGGGAAGTAATTCAGCAAAACCAGTGTGTGTGTTTTTCACATCCACCAGCCAAAATTTAAATCTAGCTTAAGCCCAAAGGGAAACAAGTTGGGCAATTTCAGCATAATCCCTTCAGAAATGTATTCTCTTCACATGAACACTGCTCAGCACAGTAGCAGCTCTGTGCAGCAGAAGCCTCACACTGAAACATAAGAACTGCTACAGTTCAGCTTAGAAAGGAGAGCCTTTATTGGCAGCCTTTATAATAACATCCTATATAAATTCATAAATAATCTTAGCATATTGACATCCTGTCATGGAAAAGTGGAAAACTTGCCTAGGAGCTGCCTACATTAATCTTCATTCTATCCTGTACTGGCGTTTGTCCCAGTTTCCTATGCTTGAAGTTCACAATATTTATTTTTAGAGGAACACACTGACCCTTACAGAGACCAGAAAGCCTGATTTGCTCCTAGTTTTAATTTTTACATCCTCTTTCCCTATAACAAGTGGGTTTTGAAGTGCCAGCAAGCCAAAGGAAAATGGTCTTCACGTGAGCAAACCTGGCGTACAAATCAGATGACTGAAGAACGTGGATTTACTGCACCACTGGACCTTGTGGAGAGAGACTAAGATGAAGTAGCAGTATGCAGTGGAGCTAAGGCCTGTGGTCCAGCCTCACCAGTATGTACCAGCACTGGACAACAGCTTTTTGTCAGGGCTTCAGGCAGCTACCCATGAGCTAGTGCCCTAAAGTCACAAGTCCGCAAACTTTGCCACGGCCAACAGTAATTCTGCCTTCAGGAAGCAGGTCTGATACAAAGGAAAGCCTCCTGGTGCCTTCTCTGACTAAGAAAGAGAGGTGAGATCAGAGCCAGGGAGCTGAGAGCTGCTCTGCAGAAATACTCATTAAAAAGTTCCTGAAAAATAGAAAACTGCACGCTGTGAGGCAAGGAGGTTCAAGGCTTCCTGTACAACAGAACCACTTCACTCATCCAGGAGACTGTCACAGCAAAACACTTCTAGCGTACATGCACATCTCCTGGCAAAAGAGCTCAAGTCATCACCAGAAAAATACCTCCCTCTCAGTGCAGCAAGCTGTCTAGGTAACAGCTCAGGTTGCCAGTGTACTTGTTTTGCATGTGGACCTGTGCTATCACTTCAGGAGCCCACTGAAGTTCATCCCTTTTCAAAACACACTGTCAAAGCTCATTCTATAGATGTGACTTGGAGAAGAGGAGACTGAGAAGTGACCTCATCAATGTTTATAAATATGTAAAGGGTGAGTGCCAGGAGGCTGGAGCCAGGCTCTGCTGGGTGATGCCTGATGACAGGACAAGGGGCAATGGGTGGAAGTTGAAGCATAGGAAGTTTCATGTAAATATGAGAAATTTTTTTCCTGTGAGGATGACAGAACACTGGAACGGGCTGCCCAGGGAGGTTGTGGAGTCTCCCTCTCTGGAGATATTAAAAACCTGCCTGAACATTTTCCTGTGTGATCTGGTATAGGTGATCCTGCTCTGGCAGTGGAGTTGGACTGGATCTTTCGAGGTCCCTTCCAGCCCCTGACATTCTGTGACTCTGTAACTTAACCTACATCTATAACAAGCCAAAGAGTCCTGGCCCCTGGGTTTGGGAGACTACTCTGGGGCAGCCATCCTGAAGCTGCTGAGTATGAAGTCCTCAGCTCTCCCTCTGCTGAATTCTTCTCCCTGTGCAGCACTGAGCTTTCTACCAGCACTTGCACCCCTTGCAAAGCTTAGTGCATCCCACTGAAGAAGACAGTACCAGTACAGACCATTAAATGTTGTGGAAAGCAAGCAGGTAGACTGCTTCTCCTTTAAACCCCTGGCAAAGGGAATGGGACCTGCCCATCCTGTTCAGAAGATGCCATTGTCATGCTCTTTAACTGAAGAGACTGTCATCAAGCCAGAGGAAGAGGTCGTGTGCAGCCTCAGTTTGGGATGTATACATAGAACTAGAAGGATGGGCAATGATACAGCTGAGAAACCTACTCGTGGCCACAACAAAATGTGTCTCCAACATCTTACTTCCTGCTTAATGGTGTGAATTCATTTTGGGTTCTCAGGCACTTTGAAATTAATGCAGTTTCCATACCAATCAGCTCCGAGGTTAGCAAAGGATCCTGCCTGCTGCTTCTGCTTATCCAAACCAATTTAGTGAACTAAGTCAGTTTACCTGCTGGCCTACATGAGCTGCAGTCAGGGTACTCACTAACACTCCACGGTACCAGCCCTTGGCAAAAAAGACTCCTACTTTCTGAAGTTTTTCCAAGCAGAGTTCCCCTGTTGCAAGGCTGTTACCCTACAGCTCCTGTCACAAACAGGAGTAGATTATAAACTCTGCTACAGGAGTAGATGATAAACTCTGCTCATGGAGACACAGCAAGTCAAGTTTCATACACTTCCAGCACAGCTACTGTGGGTATAGTCTGGCGAATTAGGACGGAAGGTTTATTCCTCACCAATATGGTGAGGACAGTGCAAGACGACCACATAAATGGAATACAATGCACCTTTTGTGCACTGCAGATCAAGAATATCTTTGTTTCTAACATTTTGAAGTCCTCCCTCTGATGCATGAACATAATTCCCACTGATATCTGTGAGGTGATCCATGCCCCAATTGCCATTATCCTGGCACACTGTGACAGGGGACACACAGGACAAAGACATTATTAAGGCAGGAAAAACTTCCCACAGGAGTAAGTCTTAAAATATGTATGTTAGATGAATGGAAACAGAAACCGTTTGCCTGAGGTTGCCTTTTTTACCCAACTAAAAAGACATCTAGCAGGAAAAAAAGAAAATACATTTCCAGTGCCTTGGCAAGGCACACACAGCCTGAGCACACTCCATTCACAGCTTTCCCTCGCTTTCATACAAACACTATGGTCTGCTCTAGCCAAAGTTTCATCCCCTAGGGCTGATGCAATTTGCAGTTTGGCTTTATCAGTTGTGCATACCAAAGTAAAGATCCCACAGCTAGGCAGCTGCTTGCTCCTAACATCTCTCCTATTCCTCCCACCCAGCCTGGGCTTGCTGCAGGAAGGATGAGCTGCTGAAAGGGGTTTGAGTGCCCTGTGGTGGAGCACTCTGTGTCAGGGCATTTAGCACTGAAGCCCAAAGCCTGCTTCCTGCCCCAAATGTTACCGTGGTACGAAGGGGTCACAACCCAGCACACACATCACTGTACTTTCAGGCACTGCTTTGAGACAAGATACTGAGACACAGTACTGCCAACCTGCACAGTCAAACTTGGAGCAGGCCCTAAAATCCAATGATAATAGTTTAGAAATATTTTAATAAACAAACAGACAAATATCTGGGATGCTTTGTTCATAGAGCTTTGTTTTCCAAGCCCTAGTTTTGCACACTCAAGAGCCTAACCACTCTGGTGAGGACTAGAAGCACTTCATTTTCAGACAACAATCTGTTAGTCTGTCCTAATCATGACTCAAGACCACCAAGAAAAAAAACATAGAGGGTACAAGCCTAATAAAGCATTAAAACTATCAGTATCCAATTCAGACATATATTCCACAAAGCTGATGGCCAAAATTATTCTAAGAACTCCTGTAACACAGGAGAAACTGAAGTTTCATTAACTCCCCCTCCACAGGTTTACCTTTTACTTGCAGACAAAAATGAAGACTTCTGGCAGGGCAAAAGGCAAGGCACAGAGCTTTATCTCTCCCTTGTCACTGTTCAGAACATCTTTCTTTGTTACTGGAGCACTACTATTTTGCAGCAGTGAAAACTTCCACATATGGGAACAGGAACCAAGGGCAAAGAGAAGCACATACAGAAGGAAGCTCACGGAAGAGCAGCCAAACACATCCACAGCAGTTTCAGAGTTTATTTCACTCTACTCTCATCCCAACCATGCAGTGAATACAAAAACCAGAGGAAGGATATCTTGTGGCTGAACATTGACTTGGGAACATCTGAGTTCAGTTTCCATAAACTTGCAGACTCTGTTGTCATCTTACAAATATACAAAGGAAGATCACATTTCCTTTCTTGCACTCTCGTTCTGTCCTCCTTCATATTGTGGATCACTCTCTTAATTTATATGAGCTACTTAGCAAAAGGAAGCTCTGATCCCAGCTGGGACCTGTAGCTGCTGTAATAGCAAATAATAACTGTTGAGAAATCTGAACCAAAGCCCACTCCAAACCTTGGCAAAAGTTCCTTTAGGAGCAGCAACGTTTCTGCTGTAAACGGACTTCTACCACTGAGCCTGTTGTGAGCAGACATCCCATGGTTCTTATTCCAAAAACCTCTGGCTTTTTGACTAAAATACTTAAATCTAAAAATACAGTAAGGGCTAAATCACGCTGCCTGAAATTCTACCTCCCCTCCTCTCAATTCCTGTGCCTTTTATTCTGAAATGGACGAACGACAAAAGCAACGACGAAAGGGTGATTATTAATCTTTGATCCTGAGTCACTTTCTCCTACAGAGCCCTATTCTTCATCTCAGGAAGTGCGATACAAGAGCACTCCCACAGCCTGATTAAAGGTCCAGGTATGGGGTCACACAATGCACAAAGAGAGCTGCAGAGTTTCAGAGAGTGATGTGTGTTTAATGTCTGACTAAACGCAAGTACGATAAAGAACGAAATAATGAACATTCCTAATGATTGCCATAGCTGTGAAACTGCCACAGAACTGCTTGAAGTAATTGTAGTGAGAAATTGAGTTGCTTTTTAAGAAACAAATGACCAAATCTGTTTTCCAGAGTGCTAGCCTGGGTGATTACAAAACAGAACTCACCGAGAATGCCAAACTGTTGGAAAATGGCAGAGTGCCCTTCTCAACAAAAAAGAGCAAAATGGACCTAGGTTTTACTGTCTCCCCCAAAAGCTAAAGGAATTAGAATTGAAAACAACCTGAGTGAGGAGCTAACAACTGGGATTTCAGGTTTGTCAGCAAAGAGATGCCTAGGAGAAGGGTCAGAGGTTACACCTGGAGATTTAGAAGATAATGACAAACTTCAAATAGGCATCAAACCCATCTGGCCCCTCAGAAAACAAGTCACCATTAAATCCAGTTTTTATGAGAACAACTTGGCCTAAGGTCCAAAATTCATTACTTCCTAGGAAAGATGCTCAGTCCAGCTCTCTCTTTCTTTTATGGTAACTGAAAAAAAAACAAGAAAAAACGTTTAAAAAAAAATTAATAACAAAGTCTGAATTCTAAAAAGAGTCCACAAATAAACCACACAATTCTGGTTGACAAAAATAGCAACCTGCCTGCGAGCTCTTACGGATGTTGCCTGTAAAATTGACTTTCACGACGACTTTTCTACAGGGGATTTGTAGTGCTCTGAAAAGCATCAAAATTGCAGATGACAACAAAATTGTCTCTGTCTGAGAGCAGGCAGTGCAGGGAGAGCAACAGTCTTGCAGCCAACCCACTTTGGGAATGGCATCTGCGTCCTGCTGCCCTGCATTGGGCAGGAGCCTCTCTTTTCACCAACACAAAGGAGGATGTGTGAGCATGAAATCCACTTTGAGCACTGTTCACTCTGCAGAGCTGAGTCTAAAGACTGCTTTGGCTAGGCCACCATGAGGAGCTGCATTTTGATGTTCAAACTGTCAGAAAATACCTTTTTTTTTTCACTCTCCCTGTACCATTCGTAGGATTTTTATATTTAAGTCACCTTAGGAGTCCAGTTTAAGACCTTGATTCTTACTATTGACAGAGATTATAAAAGAGACACAGTTCTACAGATTATGGGAAATGGGTAGCTTTACTTTTCATCTAAAATTCCCTAAAGATTTCTACATGCTTGGTCAGATATGAAAAAGCAACTTTCCTCTATGAACTCATACTTTAACCTCATTCAGAACATTACCACATTTTTAAGGTGACAATCAGTAAAGAACTGGCAAAACCTTACCATTCATAAGCATTTTACATAGCTCTAACAGCAATTCAGGATGTATCAAGAACTCTGCTATCAACTGATGAGCAACCCTTTAACTAATCTGAATATAAAGGCTTAATCTGAACATAAAGGCTTACACACCTATTCTGTCAACAGTCTTATTTAATCTCTTACATTTTGATTAGACAAGACAAAGGAGGAGTTTGCAACCATTTTATAACAGAAACTAATAAATAGCAGGCAGTGTTCATTTAAATCTGGACTTAGCCAGAGGTATTCTGGGAAGTACTAAAGTAGGAAAATATATTGGCTACTAGATATTACAGGAGCTGCTGTCCTGACAACTGTGTATGAGTAGAAGCAAAAAAGATTTTGTGACCCTGTTTCTCTGTGTACCTGTGAAAACAAAACCAAACCAAATCAACAGCCAAGTCCAAACAATCTCTGCTTGTGAGGGCTCTTAAAAAGCCACGCATCTATAAAGCTTTGAAAATCCTTGGTCCCAATATTAGGCATGCATTTCACATGCAAATTTCACTTAGAGCAATAAGCAGTCAGTACAGTCCATGTGCCATGTGGCTGAGAGACTGCAGTCCAACACACTGTTTTACAAAGCAAGTGTCAAGGACACTTGGCAGTATGCTAGAAGGAGGCAGAACCATCACTGGTAATTGACGCATGGTAAAATCCCTACACGTTTAGTGTAATCATTACTTGAGAACTGCACTAAAGACAGGAATAGCTACCAAAGATTGGCCACAGGTATTTCAGTGTGGCAGCTCTGCATGAGGTTATTCTTAACCTTCCCTATTTTTTAGTTTCTAAAAAAGCTACTGCATCCATCCACTTTACTAGGCAATTCAGTAGGATGAATGGCTCTAAATTTAGGCTGCAGGACACTGCAGCTGTGATAACATTTCGGAAGTGGAAGGCATAGTAGATACATGACAAATTTAGATAAGACAACTATTTTTAGTCCAAGTGAAGCTTGGTTTTGGCTGCTGTAGCAAGATCACTAATTTGGCCAATCAGTTCAGAGACACCTTTACTCTGGCTCTCCTCACCTACAAGAATACTGCATACTATGACTCCTTCTCCCTGTTTGTGAAAATTAACAGGTAAAGCAGGAGAAAAATAACCATAAGCTTCTCACACAGCATTTCTGCTGCCCCCTCCTAAGTATCCAGTAGCAGATACTTGGAGATTGGCCAGCAGGCTGTCTAGTCCACTATATCCTGACATAGTACAGCCACGCTCTCCCATAATTTTCTCTCACCCAACTACTTTTGTTGGTCTCCTCCAAATGGATCAAATTATCTGCTGATCTATTTCTGCTATGTTCAGCATTTTATTGTATCAAGAGTTAATGCAACCTACTATATCTCTTCCACTCATCTCAAGCTTAAAACATTTCTCCATGACTGGATCATTTTTCATCTTTTTTTTTTCACCCCCTGTCCTAGCAACTTCCCTCCATTTCCATCCTTTCCTCCTCTAAACACATCTTGGTCTCAAACTAATCCATCCTGCTTTCTTAGGCCTAAGTCTGGTTTCTGTTGGATCTCATTCTGACACATACTTGCCTTATTTTTAGATTTATCTATTTTTCTATCACACAGAAGCAATCACTGTCAGCCCCCAGTGAAAGTGGCAGTTTTAAAATCAGACTCTGGGTTTTCCAGACAGGAACTATCAGACATATGGCTTAACAAATTTACTATCAAGTTTTGTTCATACTAGATTAATACATTTCAGTGAAAATTAGTCATTTTGACCAAGATCTGAATGCAATTGGTGGGTTTTTTGGTAATATCAAGACAGATTTTCATTAAGAAACAGTATACAAATTAAGGCAAATTACTTTCAAACTGATCTATACAAATTTCTCCAAAGAAAAGTTGGTTTGTTTGGGGTTTTGTGAGGAGAAATTGGCAATAATGTTTCAAGTACCACTGTAGCTCTGGTCTCCAGCCAGGAAAGCATAGGGAGCAGTGAATCTACTGGCACAGTCCTAACTGTTTAGTGTAAATGAGGTTTGGGCATCTGCAGCAGAAGAGTAGTTCTGAGCTGCTTCAACAGCATGCAGTCAAGCAGATTATGTGTTTGAAAATGAAGCAACCTCTGGGTGCTCATGGGCCCAATCCAGCATACATTTTATCCACAAGGAAATCTCAGTCTGTAACTCCACAGAGCTTAGACTCAGGTCTGGAAAGTCTAACACAACCTGACCTAGTGGTGCAATGGTGGAAGCTGTTGCCTGCCCAACTGAAGAACTGGCTGCACTATGATCAAATATGCATGCATTGCAGTACCTTCAGGCATGCCAGTGGAACTGCACTGATTTCAGTGGAGTCACCCCAGCAAGCAGGGGAACAAACATCTTTAGATAATCAGTAGCGTGATGAAACGTACATAAACTCCCTCGAAATTGCACCAAGATTCCACAGTCACATCAGTTATGTCTCTAAGAAACTCAATTGCTGAAATTAGGCACTATTATTTTTTATCCTTTTATCCTGCCAAGCTCCCAGAAGATTTATTGCACTGCATTTAACTTTCTCTTGCAGTACTGGTGTGTACATTTTGGTGGAGGAGTTAAGCTACCAGAGGCAGTCTCGCAGCTTATTACTCCAACACTGCTCTCTTGTGGCAGACACTCGAAGTGAAATACTGCTCTCCTGTGCTCTACATACCCCAGCTTCACCAGGGCACAATCCAGCTGGCAAAGGGTATTTGCAAAGCACATCACCAGTAAAAGAGGATGCTCGGATTTTTGATAAATAAGAAACGAAAAAGCAACAACGGATCATTAGATTTGCCTCCTCAAGATATAAAATATCGAGGTGTTCATCTGCACACCTGTATTGAGGCCAAGGTTGTGCACAGAATGCACTGCAATTGGAATCCTCTTCTCCAGCTTCTTCTGCTGAGGTGCATTTATCAGGATCAATCCTAACCACCTCGCTGTGCATGTTCAAATGTCTTTCAGAAATTCAAATCTTGCTCCTCAAAATGAACCATCACTGTTTAACCCTTAGACTGATCTGGAGTACTGTGTAGAGTTCTGGAGCGCCCAGCACAGGAAGGACATGGAACTGTTGGAGCAGGTCCAGAGGAGGCCACGAAGATGCTGAGAGGGCTGCAGCAGCTCTGCTATGAGGACAGGCTGAGAGAGTTGGGGCTCTGCAGCCTGGAGAAGAGAAGGGTCCGAGAAGACCTTAGAGTAGCCTTCCAGTATCTGAAGGAGGCTACAGGAAGGCTGGGGAAGGACTATTTACAAGATCTTGTAATGACAGGACAAGGGGAATGGGTTTAAACTGGCAGAGGGGAGATTTTGACTGGATGTTAAGAGGAAGTTCTTTACAGTGAGGGTGGTGAGGCACTGAAACAGGTTGCCCAGGGAGGTTGTGGCTGCTCCCTCCCTGGAGGTGTTCAAGCCCAGGCTGGACGAGGCCTTGAGTGACCTGTACCTGTGGGAGGTGTCCCTGCCTATGGCAGGGGGTTGGAACTAGATGATCCTTGAGGTCCCTTCCAACCTTACCATTCTATGATCCAAATTTGCTGTTCATTTGCAAGTCAGAACCTTCCTCATTTTTTTTCCATAAAAATCAGTAAAAATTACTGTTTCCAGACATGATTCATGTTAGTAAGCCAGGGAAGATAATCAAGCATTAATTTTCTTGATTTGAAGAGTACCAAGGACATAAATTCAGTGAGCAGGACTCTGGCCAAGTAACTAGAAAGTATAGGCCTAAAAAATGGGAATGATTCCAAAGCTGCAGTTCATAGTTATAGATCAACAGTGTCTAAATTGCCACCAGTTTCTATGGTCTTTTATTTTCATGGTCTCTGGGAATACCACTGATGCCCTACTGGAGCTATTCTTCCCTAGATAAATACCAACCAGCAGGTTTGTTACTTGTGTTCTTTTCACATTAAAAATCTCTCCCCTCCCAGACACGTTTTTCCTTCATCATAGTAGGGAAAAAATAAATGTGTACTGCATACACAACCTTTAAAAGGGCAAATATCTCTTGAAGAGGCATGGACAAACAGCATAAGAATCTGACACATTCATACAGATGTAATCACAAGACATGCATTTAAAACAGACGTGTAGTGCTAGTGACACTTTGCCACAACAGGCTCACAGGATGTCAGGGNTGCCCTAGACTCATTGAACTAATGTGAATCACTAATCAAGGGCCACAGTGACATCAGCAGAACAAAGACAATCCACAACAGGGAAAAGTCATCTAAATGTGCCTACTCCAGTCTGCTAACTCCTTGGATCATTGTTTGGCTGTGCTGTTGTTTTTCTATGCAATTCAATACAGTCATGTACTGACCACAACTGAGCTCACTAGTGAAGGCAGGTGTTGGATTTTCACCAAGTAATGGCTCAACCTTCCCATCTTCTCTTCTGCCTTTTCTTTCTCCTTGATGCACCATTTGACTTGCAGAACTTGAAGATGCTTTACATTTGATAGTGGAGAACAGAGTCCTTCACATGTAAATCTTTGCTCTGGCTAACAGGTACTCTGTCCCTGCAGTCTCAAGACACAGGACTGCTCTTCCAGCTTTCACACAGCCCTTCCCTGTCCATTGAAAGGCTCTGGATACACTGCACTTTTGGCAAACAAGTTAACTGAACATTTTCACCAGGGTAGCCCCTAGGAACTGAACCTTTCTGTCTGCTCAGCTTTTCCAGAAAGGTCATGACAGTGATGTCAACACCCCTTTATCCTTCCTGTAACTTCTGCTCTGTGTAACACTGGACAAACAACATCCCCCTGCCAAGCCCAAAAACTCCAACCAAATTACTCAGGCCTCCAGAGTAAAGGACAGAAGAGCAGGGGAACCCTCTGGCCAAACACATCCAGTAACACACCATATGGAAAGACAAGCAGCACTGCTGCGGTCCTGAAGGATGGTCTAGAGCTGAAGAACACCACAGAATCAGAATTTTTTCAGCTAGAAAAGACCACTATCAAGTCCAGCCATAATTATGTCCCAAAGTGCCACATCTAAATGGTTTTTTGAACACATCTCTCAACCGTGCCCTGCCCAAGCACACACAGCTTCTTACACTCACTGGATAAAGAAGCACATCTGTTGCAAAGGGTGACAGCCTAAGACTGCTTTTACTTGGCCAGTGAGGACCTGCCACACAACAGAAGACAGGCAGCCTGTATTTCACTCAATTGTCATGTTTTGATTGCATGTCACAAGCCAGCAGATCTTTAGGTTGAGCAATATGATGAGCTTTTAGGTTTCCTTTCTTACAGCTCCATACTGTATGCCTCTACAGGAATGAACTTGTCAACTCAGATGCAAAATGAATGAATGGTTTTTAATCACTTTGATAATGTTAACGTTATTGCTTTGACAGGACAGCAGTAGATATAGTTTGCTGATTCAGCCACTTGTGTGAGGATCTAATGGGCTTTTCTGACTAATGCCATGTGCTAAAAATATACACTGGACTAATAGATGAGCCTCTGCTATACTGAAAAACAGGCTCATTAAGACAATTCCTCTGAAAAGTGGCATTTTTATGACAAGATACTGAAGAATTTAATTACCTTGTATCCTGACAGAGCTGAAATAAATTAATTAAAGAGAAAAGATGTGCAGCGATGTAACAGATCTTGAGGTAGGAAGAGATGCCAATAGTCGGTGAAGAGGAATTTGTGAACTGCAAGGCTGTTTCCCCAAAGGAATGGTGTGTTGATAGGCTACAGATTGCTGTCCATTTACACAGAACAGAAGGCTGGTTTCACAGAGGAGGCTTGTCATTACAGAGCAATTAATTTCCCCTGCTGTAGTCTGTGCCAGGAGAACATGGGCTGCTGTTAAAGGGCAGGAGTCACAGGTTTGGGAGGGCAGAAGAGTCTGTAGTGATATTGAGGTTAGGAGACTTGTTTTCACTGCAGTGTTAGCTTGGATTATCCACCCTTAAGCTCATTGCCTGCTCTTCAAGTGAGTGCCTAGGGACAGTCAGAAACCACGGAGCAGACGTTTGGCACGGAGGTTTCGGCAGCAGTGCCGTATGTGACTTGTGCTGGGAAGCTGCTGCAGTGACTCAAGTGCAATCCTGCTGCCAGGTTCATTGGCATAACTGGGGTGACAGCACTGGAACGTACATGCAGATGGCATTAGCTCACTCTTGTTGCTGGTCCTGCCATCAAACAGGAAAACAAGCCCTATGCAATACTGGTTCCCTTTTGGGGCAGAAATCTGTCCTTACCTTTGCTACACTGTGACATAGCTGGTTGTACAGTGGCACAGTAAACCCAGATCAGAAAAAAAAAAGTTATTAGTACTCCCAACTTGTTTTATAATTACTTATTTCTTCTCAAACTATGTTGACTCTCAATCCAGTTTACCACTCTGCTGCATCAGTAACCTTCCCAACATAACAGAAAAGGGAGTGGAAGGGTGGGAAGAACGGTCAGAGGAGATAGCTAAATCCTGCTTAAGCAGGGCTGGCATCAAATGAGAAATCCACAGCCTGTGTTGTCCTCACTGCAGCACTAAGCAAGCCTCAAGGCATGTTTCCTTACAGAGAGCTAACACTTAATCAGGCTAAAGACTTCTGCATGTGAATGCAGGCTACAGCTGAAGGCAGGCTTTGAGCTGCATTTCAAAGTGTTGTAGTGGTGAAGACAGGCCACGGTGATCATGAGTGGAGCAGATGGAGTTTTTGCCCCAGTGAAGAATAGCTTCACTGGACACTGGCAATTCATCAGATGTTCAGTACAGCGTGGTTTGGAGCTTGCCTTTATAGCAAGTTCCAGCTTTAAAAGAACTATGGGCCATGGCCTTTGTGCCACGCATGGTTTGCCAGGGCAAAGCCTCCAGCCCACAGCTGTTTCTACCAACTCTCTTTCCATTTATATCTCAGGCATATGTGGATGACACAGCAGGGAGAAGCGCCTCACAGAACAGAGGGCAACCTCAGCCACTCAGACAGCTCAGGCCAGTTTGTCTAATTACAAAACTGGATTGGTTTTCCTAACCCTTTTCCTTTTGTCATTTCACCATTTGATCACTGTTCAGTCTGTAACCTATGCCTGACTTCAAACCAGTGACAAAGGTTGGCAGTTTCAGCACCAGGACTGTCACACTTTGCAGCCAGCTGACAGGACTAGCTAGAAGAAAGTACATCCTCCAGTTACAGCTTCACTCTATTGAAAGCAGCAAAGCAACCATTACTCCTTCACTTAATTCTATACATGTGCATGAAACCTGGAGTTTTTTCATTGTTGGCACAAAAGCACAGTCAGATACACCCACTGAATTCAATTTCTAGGAGAATTTTCACTGTTTTAAGTAATATGATCCTAGCAAGCATGCAGATATTTAAGTGCCACTCTACTATCTCTAATCAAAAGCAGAATCCAAGTCACAACATGAGAGTACATGTAGGTACTGGTATCAGTGGGAGACCTGTAGGGTAACAGGACACCACAAACACTGCAGCCAAGTGCACACTTTGCCATCCTACCAGAGGTACCTGATCCACACTCCCTGCTTCAGGGGCACATCTTACTGGTGAGGAGCCTGGAAAGAGCCATTGAGGCATGGGGCATGTGTCTGTGGCAGACACGCTCTGGGGAGACCTGTGAAGAACAAATAATTGGCTGCACAGGTAAAGATGCTGGCTAAAAAATAGGGAAGCAATGAACTAGATGGTCCCCCTCGTGCTGTCTTGCCTTTGACTGTCATTGGGAAGTGGGCAGGAGAAGGTCCCTGCTCACTCTCATCCCCGTCAGTGGAGCGAAGTAGATCTGCATCTGCTGCGCCTTACTGCCTGCATGGGAAAGGTGACCCTTTCTGGCAGGAGAGAGACTCTCCTGGCAGCACTTCTCTCTTCACTAGCACAGACCACACTTCTGCCCAAGATGTACAACGTTTTTCTTACTGCACTTGACAAAAAGCAGCAGCTGTTTAAACAATATATAGTGACAAGTGCCAATATTTCGAAGAAACACATCCAACTACAAAATGTTCAGCACATCCCTCTGCCACAGAGGGCAAGACAAGGACTGAAAACAGCTGAGTGGACATACAGAGCTCACAAATGCCTTATTAATAAGTGTGTTGGATCTAATGATCTGTGAAACTGAAATGAGATTATTTGGATTATCTCATTAAACAAGAATAATAGCAATAGTAACCAGGCAGTAATTAGGAGTGGGCCAATCCAAGGACAAATGAAATAATAGGGCCAAAAGACTCTTAATTAACACTGCATTTTTGTGCCTGTACTTCTACACCCAGAGCTGATAAAGAACTAAAAAAAATCTTGGTTAACCAAACAGTTTGATTTTAACAACCAGAAATTAAGCCGATGGCTACCCAAACCCGTATGGATCATTCAATCTAAAAAAGTAAACAATGATTAAATTGGGCTATTTTGGCAGAGCTGGCCTTGAGGAAAAAAAAAAAAAAGATGTAGCCAGAAGGTAAAATAGTTTTCAAAGGCTAAGCAAGTAACAACCAGCTTCAGGCAAACCTGCAAAGCAGTAACAGAGTCAGAGCAGAAACAATACCTAACCTCAGCCCCTTGCTTTCACCACTGACCATCACAACCTCCCAACAAATCTGTGACTTTACTCAAGGTGTGAAAGTAATTCCTCAGCTGGTTCAGTGAAGAAGCTGGTTCAATATACAGAACCACATGAATTCTACCTTTCAGACCACGTTTATATGCAAGTATCCAGAATTCCTTGGCTTAGGGCAAAGAACAGGACACCCACAGCCTCCCAAGGATGCTTGGGGCATGAAGAATTAAATGTGACACATTTGGCCTGAGTTGCAGTCAGATCAAAAAGATCCTTGGTATTGAAGTGTCAACTAATTCTTGTTGTGCAATACTGCTCCTAATGCCCTCTCTATGTACTGTTTACTTCATGGGAAAAGTAGGCAATACACACTGCAGTAGTAAGACTTTCTAGGGGACTGGATAAATCAGTGTAAAGAGTTGAGACAAACTGCTCAGAGGCCTGTCACTTGACACACAGCACTGTCCTCTCATGGACTTGTGTTCCAGAGTTATTGAGACCACACCACAGCCCAACAACAAACCATGGACTACATTTATTGAGGGAATTTAAACCTAAAAGCATCCATCTTACTGGTCAGGACACTAAATGTCCTTTACTTTCTTTTTAACCATTCAGTTCCATATACTGAATTATTAATAACAACAAAGGAAAAAAAAATAAATAAAATGAAAAGGGTAACAGAAAGAAGATATTATGAAGAAAGATATCTTTGTCACTGGAGTTATTTCATCAAGAACAGAAACTGGAGCCCTACCTAGCACATTCATCACTCTCTACACAGCACAGCAGAATCTGGATCTTGCTTTTGTAACAAGTTAGAACTACAAAAAGGTTTGAAAAATTAATTTTAAAGATGAAAGTGGCTTGGTAGACATTTGAAAGACAAAGGAAAAAATGAAAGCAAACAATGACTGCTCAATTACTCTGAAAGGCAAAGAGATAAAGCTAACTCTAACACACTAAAAGCATTGGGAGTGACTCAAGACTGAGGGAGGAAATATTTGAAGAGTCACAAAAGGGAAAAAAACCCACTCCACTAAGAAATCCCTAAACTGCTTTGGGGTCCTTCCAAGACGAACTCTGACGCTGCTACACGTAAGACTAAGTATCCTGGTTTCTGGGTTCAGATTTGTCACTTAGCCTGTGGCCTACAGGCCACACAGGACACACCAAGGCAGTGTTCCTGGACCACAGCTCCTTTCTCTTGGCTTTTCCCCATTTATCACAGACCCATGTGGGTCACATATAAAGGGAGGGGAAGAGAGTCGCCCAGAAAAGGCATTGGTGGTAGAAGCCTCCTGCCACTGGGACCAGAACTCATCTCACACATGGTTTCCCACATTTATTGGGTTGATGACACCAAAAAGGCACAGGCTGAGAGCCTGCTGACATGTCAAGCTCCTCCAGCACGGAGCAAGCTACGTGACCCATGCACCCACTCACTTCTGTGCTGCCTCGAGCCAGCTGTCAGGCAAAGCTGAACTGTGCAGTTGGCATGACAGTAAAGAGCATTTAACAGATAGCTGTGCACCAAAAGGGATTCTCTTCTGCCTCCCACTCCTTTCCTTAGTCAGATCTAGTGTCTGCAGCCTGCACTGCAGCAGTGCCTGTAGACTGGCTTGCCCTTGCAGCACTAGCAGACTAATGCACCACGCTGCTCAAACAGAAAACTGCATCCTACTCATGGTGTCAAAGACAGCAGGGGCAGAGGCAGGAAAAAGGAGGAGTTAACAGAAACAGCCTTGCACTTGATGAATAGGGAACATATCGAAGTGCACAGATACAGAGACACTCCTCACATAATTTTCACCCCTAGAGCAAGTTGAAGCCTACATGTATGAAGTCTGGCTCGCCTCACACCACGGAACTAGGTAAGTTTCCCATCACCAGGAGCCAGCTTGCATGCAGAGTGCTGGAAGGCAATTCATTCCTCTGCCTGGGGGAAATTCAAAAAATATCCCTGTTGAACACTGCACTGTGCCACACAATCAAGTAGAGTGGAAAACAAAAATACAAGCGTGTATACAACAGCAAAAGGAATACTGTCAACCTAAACTGCAAGCTACACAAAGAGCACTAAGCTGCTGTAGACCATAGGATGATCCATCATTGATAAAACGAAGCCACAGCCTGGGTTTCGTTAGCTGTATGCATCACCACTATCTGCAGAGGAACATTTCCCATTACAGCTGCTTTCAGGTGACCTCTTCAATTTTGTTGGGTAGACAAACCTAATTGCTGTTTAATACCAAACAACACTGCAGCAGGCTGTGATTGCTTTGCTTAAATAACATCGTTTCATTAAACTGCTCAGATTCAACCCTATTAGTTTGATCTTTGGGTCATACTGGAAGCAATGCTGACAGGAATCCTTATCTGAAATAGAATTTCTGACTACACCAATTTGTGACCCTCAGAATTTTGTAACACAGCTGCTGCAGATGTGGATGCTTGCCAAGAGGGGAAGTCAGAGTTTCTGGAAATGTCTGAAACACCAGCTTCACCTGTGCTTTAAGGGGAATACTCTACATTGGGCAGATAAATCAAGGGGATTATTGTGCAGTATTTTACCACAGAGCTTGTAAGTCAGGTTTCAAGACTGAGAAGTGACAGTCTTTCAGCTGTAAAACATGGCCAGGCTCCTAGCTTCTTCTGCTTTTTTATGCTTCTTTAATATATCCAGAGTTGTCATGCACAGAAAGACAACAGAAGATCATATCATGACCTGCTCTGAACTGGCAGGAGTAGTTATGCGCCCCTGTCAGATAGACAAAGGTCCAAACCAAAGCCTGGCTCCATTTTCATGCTGCTCTGTCGAGGAAGGAAGAATGGCCCAAGCCCCTCCCCACTCTGGACAAGAAGAGGTTAGGGAATTGTTCCCTCCACCTCGCACATACATCAGTGCAGATGAGGATTGCTGCTGTCCATCACAAGTCACACTGTGGTTGGTTATTGGTTGGTAAGGGTTTTATTTGTTAAATACATGTTTGAGATGCTAGCTTGATTTGAACTACTTAAATACTATTTTTAAAGACTAATTTTGTGTTGCTTTCCAGATACAGTGCAGCTTAATCACAGAATGATAAACTAAAATCCACTGAAGAGTGTTACGAATAACAACTACTAAAGTGAAGTTTAACAAGGTTATCTGTAGCCTGAGCCTGAGCTGTAAATGGACTACCCAATACAAAAGATAGGTATTAATACAGCAGCAGTTACTGAAAACATATCAATTCATAGTCCTAGTCTTGCCAAAACTATCAGAGCTGAGCAAGATGGGGTGGACTTAATTTTAAGGAAAAGATGTTAAGGTTTTTCTGTTGTTAAAAACAAGCAAACAATCCCAACCAACCAACACACCTCACAGGGAAACAAGTTCTTTTACAGCTTGTATTTCACAATAGCTTTTGTGGTGCCCCATGTCCACTAAAGTATATTACACTCTGAGACGCTTCCACCCCTTCTATCTTGCAAATCTCAAATGTTTTCACCATCAGAATTGATACTCCATGATCTGGATCCTTCCCAAGTTCATTTAACCTGTTTAATTTTTAACGGCTGTCACTGCTTATTTCACCCAGTCAGTCAACAGCTTCTGCAGTTCAAAATGCTAGCCACCCACTTCCCACTCTGGTGTAACACAGAGCTCAGGATCTACGGAAATTTTTCATCTGCATCATAAAGAACTTGAAGGAGCTGTAAAAGAGATTGATCCCTGACAGCTGCACTAGACTTGAAAGCTCCTTGGCTCTGAAGAAGGAGAATTCTGACCTGAAAAGGGGTCTTGAGTGAGTAGCCTCAAAGGGAATAAAATATTAGCCTGTAAAACCAGCACTCACTAGAAAACTCAGGTGATCTTTTAATGTAGGTACACCTCCTGCCTCAGGCATAGCCAAAATAATTACTTGCCACACAGCATCTCAAGCTCCCAGGTTGATGTAACAGGCTCTACTTCACTTTCTTTTAAGTATCAAAAATTAACGGCCAGCTCTTCTCCAGTGATCAAGCTCCCTATGACAATGCTATTTCTCATCGCATCCCATACATACTGCTACAGCATTACTGTTTTACATTGACTCAGCTTAAGTTGCTCTATCTGTGCTGGCTGATGTCGTCTAATAAATCCTGTGGTGACAGGAAAGAACTGACACCAGCAACACCTCACTATAAGGCTTATGGATTTCTAACCAGAAGTAAAATTTACCCCAAAAGCAAGAAAGGATGGAGAGAGGAAAATCTTTGTTGCTCCACCTGCAGGTATGTCTAGAAACCCTTGGGAAGCAGAGGACAGGACGTTCACAGACATCCAGTTTGTGCAGCGAACATTCCTGTTGCCAAGGTATGCGCTGGCAGAGGGAGGTTACCAGGGCACCACGACTTATTGTCATGCAAATGAGCAGAGTTATTGAAGGGACTTCCCAGCAACAGCGCCACATTTTTTTTCACTAGCGTGATCGCAGCATTGAAAAGGAAACAAAACAACTGCATGAAGGAGAAGCAGTACTGGCTGAAGCCAGAAAGTGCAGCTCTCCCAGAGCTATGGAGCACCAAACCTGCCTTTGGTGAATTCAGGCCCGACTGCTCTTCATTTAAAAGGAAGCAGAAAAAAAGTCACCAGCCCAAGTCCTGAGAAACACCTGCAGTGCTTTTTCACAACACTTGTTTTTCATGATTTGTGACATTGCAAAGTGGTGGAAAGCGACATAAACCTTTGTTCAGAAAAAAATGAGTACACATTCAGAGTTTGTTGTTTGGGATTAACTTGCATGCAATGATTTGGAGTTCAAAACTGTAAAGAGCTCACTGGCAGAAAACACAAATGAAAACACCCACTAGAAGTTATTTCCCAGAAAAAACAGCAGAGCATATACTTGCAGCTGTACATCTATACATCCAAATTCCTGACTTTTCAGATTACTACTGTAGTTTGATAGTTTTGTCTTCCCCCCTTTTCGGACAGATTCATGGATTCCAGCAGTGGTCATGACTTAGCAGAACAATTGGTGCTTACGTTTCCATACTTGAAACAAACAACAAGTATCTGTAAACATCAACTGGCAAACAAACATTTATTTGCCTCCTTGAATTTTCTATTTGCCTCCATGAGGAAGCTGGTCACACATCACAAAACCCTCCAGAACGAACAGATAGCTGGCACTCCAAAGTGTCCTCCTAACATGACTCAATCAAAGCTTTCCCTTAAAACCAAGTCAGGGTTAACCTTTCCCATACTTCAGTCACCTCTCAAAACTCTTGTAAAATCAAAGGTACAAACCACATGTGGCATCAATTACCTATGTGATTTAACCATAGGAACAAAAAGCTCACATTTCAGATATAATTCCAAGACAAATTACAGAAGTGAAGCAAAGAAATGCTCATATATTTGAATTCTGCCCTAGCTGATTCAAATCAGGATGAACTAAACTCATCATCTAAAGGAAAAAAGAAAACTGGTTTGAGGTATTTGCAAAAATGGAGGGAGAAAAGGGCAAAAGCTTCCTTTACAAGAATGCAGCCACAGCCAGGAGCATTACAGCAAAGTGCACAGGGAAGGAGAACAAGAAGGTTGAAGCCAAGGCCACAAAAAGAGGGAATACCTACATGTTCCCATGACACAAAAAAAAGTCTAGGAATCTGTGTGTGTGGAAAAAAAAGTCTGCAACCCAAAGACCGCCCCCCTTATCCCATCACCCTGTGCCATGTCCAACGGAGAACTTGATGCTTCACACCTGAAGGAAAATAGCTCTGTCATTGCCACACTCAGCAACCCAGCAACCACAGGAATACCATGGATTCTTCCTAACCCTCTGTAACAAATCTTTCCAGAGAACGACCATGGCTACAAGGGGCTCTGCAAGAAGGAAAGGTTTCTCAGCAGCCAGCCATCAAAACTGGTTTTTGGTCCTAGTGAAGCAGCTTTTGCTGCGTACCCAATCCTGGGAATTGATGCAGGCAAGGACTTAAGGTTAGTGGGAGGCTTTTGTGAACTAAGCTGGCCACATAAATGAGGCTGGTATGGAGCAGCAGTGTGGCCATGTGCACCTCACTGAAGAGCAAAGGATTCAGCGCATCAGAGGTGCCAAGGGAGCTAGCTCCAAGTCAGAGAGACTATAAGATCCTTTCTTTTGTGTGACCTGGCACAATGCAGAAAAAACACAGAAGGCAGGAAAAAAAAATAGTAATTTACAGTTGTACCTGCTGGGAGAGCAAAAGCACTGCAGGAGGAAAAGGCAACACTAGAAATTCAGAAAAGGCTGCTGGAATGGAAGCAGAAACAGGAACAGTTTCTGAAAGTTAAGTCAAGGCAGAAGATACCAGAAATAAGATCTTGTGATGTAAGAAAGCAAGAGGGCAGCAGGGCCCAGAGCTTGCAGAACGGACTGATGAGAAGGGAACCAGAGTGGTTTCTGGAGACAACAATGGGCCAATTTGTACTGGTTCATGGGAAGAATTTTGGGTAACTATTTGCAGATCTGGATTTATTCCAATTAATTTCCCTGGGCTGGAGAGACACGCTGCAGTACATTCACCCAGAGCAGCAGGAAAGACACCTCCAACTCTCCCAGGCAGCCATGACCTGTACTATACCTGGGCAGCTGGATCACAAGTCCCAGGCTGCCTACAGCAGTACTAGAGCTCAAAGGCCACCTGAAAGAGCTTCACTCTCACCCAGGAAGTCCTGTACCACAGCCCTGAATAGTAAACTTACCTGATGCTTCCACAGGACCACACTCCTCCTAGTCCCACGCTCCTTACTTCAGATGCATACTGTAAGACCACATCCCCAAACACACTGCTCAGTATCACACTTCATGAGGGTGCATTCCCAAGGGATTTACCCCTGTCAGAGTGCTGGCTCCACTATTCCCTTACTTGGCCATACACTTGCTGCCCCATATTACAGCAAACGCTGAGCAGACAACTTCTGAGCACTGGAACAAATGAGCTGACTGGTAGTATACCTCTTCTGGTAACCAAAGGGGTAAGGACTGGCAGTCCTACTGAGAAGGGACAACTTCAGCTAGTCCATTATGATTCACAGGAAACACAGAATCTTTAGCAACATAAGCAGACGAAATATCTATGCTTAACAGTGCAATCACTGTACCACCACTGTCCTTCAGCAAGAGATTGCCAAATTCTACAGGCAGGAAATTTCACTACCCTCAGAAGTACCTTCTGACACCTCAATCTTTCTGCATGCACACCATCTGTCCCTGGGCAGTTTTCACTTACTACAGTACATCACAAGGCAATTACTTACAGCAACAAAGGAGAGAGTGAGTATTGTGTGAGACAAACCACTGCCCTTCCCTCCTGGCAAAGTCGGCAGCTTTCAGCAGCACTGGAAGTACAACACATCAAGTGTAAGACAGCATGCTTTCAGCCCCTCCAGCAAACCACTACTGGGAAGGACAGAGCATAATGTGCTCAGGCTGCAACACCCCGGCCACACAAAGCAGAAGAACTGTGTAAGCTTTACCATAGGTGTGCTCAAACCCACTGCACATCAGCTGGCTGATCTATTACACATACAATAGCACAAAGTACCTTGTCTGCTCACCGCCATGGACTCTCGGCCTCGACACTTGGGCTGTAGGCCGCACTGCTCGCAATCCCTAACTTCTTCGAACCACTGCCACCTGCTGGCACTTTCATTATCTACACCCAGCTACGGCGGAACGAGTGGTTCAAGTGCCCGTCTGCTATTCAGTCGGCAATACCTCCAGCTGACTTAGAGCAACTTGATTTATACCGTGGAAGTTGTGTACTGCATCTACACCAGAGAAATCTGATTTTCATAATGAGAGCGTGGCAAATCATCATCAGCGCTTTCAGAAACAAAAGCAAGTATTTTGACAACAAAGAAAGGCTGGTAATGTAACTTTTAAGACGGAACAGACAGTAGCACTTTAGAGTTCAACTGGAATGCGTGCTTTTCTTTTACAATTCTTAGTCACAACTCCATTATTTAGCTTTGCGACTAGGGTAGAAGAATCTTGTCTTTCTGCAAAATGAAATCCAGAAGTTGCCAGTTTCCACTACCACACTTCACCAAATTTCCCTAACGCTTTTGTAAAAATAACACAACCAAGGCCCATAAGCAACAGACACAACAGCCCAGAGCAACAATGGAAAAGCTGTCAGTCTGTCCTCCAGAGTTCTCCTGAAGAAAGATAACTTTAAAGTTCAAGTTATTTAAAATCTGGAGGCACAACCTTAGCAACTGCAAACTATAAAGAGCTACTGCCCTTTGAATACAGGGAAAACTACTTTGTCTGAAGAGAAATACACAGTCAACTGTCTCTACCCAAGGCTCAAAGATTATTCTTAAAATTACTTAAAAATGACAGCAATAGTTACTGCCACAAACTGATGTCTGCTTTAACTTTCTGCCCTAGCAACAGACCCACAATACCTGCAATGAATTAATCTCTCCAATTTGTTTTCCTTTTCTCTCCCCTTTTCTGGCCTAATCCCTCCTGCATTTTCTGAATTTCCCATTCTTCCTCTTGTCATGGTTTTCTTCCCCATTTCTTCCTGCAAGACACACAGATAGGCACCAGTCTCATACGAATAAACTACACTTGCTGTGAAGAACTAGGTCATTTTACTAACTTGAAGCTATCAAATCGGAAAAAAGAGTTTTAGCACAGACTTACAAAGCCTACAGCTGGTCAGCCCTACAGTAACAATCACCACCAAGATCTTACACTGTAGGACAGCAATATGGAAACCAGGTGCAACCATTCTGAAACGAGCAGGAGTTTCTAAGATACCAACCATTCAGAGACAACACAAACTTAGTTAAGAATTTATTCTTTCAGTAAGTTGCAGCCAGCGCTTATGCGACCAGGGCAGAAGCTGTTGATGATTCACTGAAGAGAGAGAAGAGAAAGAAATATTAATTGCAGAGGCAGTTTTTCAACCCATTGTTACAAATACTGCTTCAGGTCAAAGCTCTAACTACCAGACCTAAGCTTATTCACCACCTGTTGAAAATTTTTTTTATGACACAAAATTTCACTTTCTTGTAAATCACAAATACTAGGTTAACATTCAAAACACTGGCTAGCTGTACTTGAATCTTCTCAGAAAAAGCAGCTAACCCTCACATCCATGGGAATTCTTCTATGTTGCCTAAGTTTTCCTAGAAAAAAACTACAAATTATTTCAGTTTTTGCCACAGCTATTAAGCTGTTTCTCAGTAAACTTTTACAGCAACGTGAAGCAGAAGACAATGAGTTTTAAGAGCAAAGACTGCAATTTGTATGAAGTGTCAGAGAAGTTATCTAGTAGATAGATTTCAGTGGTTGAGGCACTTTTTCTAAATGACTGTCATTGTATGCAGCATTCAGTTACATTAATCTATCAGTTAATATTTATAAAGACACCTCTTCTTTGCTACCTGCTTTACCTATATGCCCAATCATAATGCACTCTTAACCCTGAGTAAGAGCCCCAGCATACTGTTGACAAAACCTGCAGTTTACCTACAGTAAACAGGAAGGTTTACAAAACCTTCAGTGAAAGTAGTAACATAAGAGAAGACTTACTACTTCCAGTTGGGTGGCAGCACCCTCTTGGTTTTGTAGTAGCGAGCCAGGCGATGGATTCTGCTTTCGATCAGAATCAGGCGGAACTTGGCATCTTTATCCTTGAAAACAAAGTCACATTACAACCAAGCACTATTTTGATTTCTCAGTGATGTACAATCCAGATAAGCTTTAATAAAGTAGGAAAAAAAAAATCCAGAACCACTGCTACGAACTCCACATTCCCATTACCAAACTCTGAAGAATCAAATAAAATCATAAGATGACCAGAAATATATGTTTTAAGCAACGCTTTCAAGATCCTTTCCACAAAGACCATTCTCTTTATCTAAAAGCCTCCTCTAAGTTTACTTAAAAAAGGTGACTGACATGAAAAATACTGACATGAAGTATACAAAGAGTCTTTGCTTCATCAAGCTGTAAATATATCACTGTATTATATGAAAAAAAAAAAAAATCAGAGTTATCAGTTTAAACTAATACTTACCTTTCTGTTTCTCTCAAGATGCTTGCGAACAGCAACAGCTTTCTTGATCAAGTGATAGAGATCCTCTGGAAGGTCTGGAGCAAGTCCCTTTGATTTAAGGATTCTCAAAATTTTGTTGCCAGTAACAAAGCGAACCTGGGCAACACCATGGGAATCCCTCAGGATCACACCTGAAACAAATATTTACACGTCGCACTGAAAGCAACGAACTTATACAAACAAATCTTGTGAAACCAACCCCACAGTTACGTGAAGTGCTACAATATTATTGGCAAATTTTCAAAGAAATTCACTAAAGCTAAGTAGGTGACTGCCTTTTCCTCTATGGTTCATAATGTCACAGACACCTTTAAAAAAGCAAACTGTACCACCATTAATACTGTCAGGATTGCAATAAAACCAAATAATTGTTTACAGAGCACATTATTACACTACATAGCTCACAACCGTTAAAACTGTAGCATGCATGCACTGAAGTGGAGCTCTACAAAGGTCCAAACTACCAAAAACTTGTCTGATATGCAGCTGCAGTGCCTGGCTCAGTAAACTCCTGAACACAGGGCTACAGGTATTTCACATAGATCAGTAACATCCATTAGTGACTATTCCTAAAGATTAACCAGATGCTTCACGTCTCCTGCTTGGGAAAAACTCAACACCTAAAATATGCTCCCTGCAAGAACGAGACAGATGACATTTTCTATGGTATCCCCTTAGTGAATATGTAGGTACATCAGAAAACATGCATTCTCCTAGCATGTCATGTAACATAAGCTGAAGGAGCAATTACATTAGCCATGTATGAAAACTGTGTTTTGTCTTTGTTTAGGAGTGCTTTGTAAACCTTACCGATCTGAGAGGGAGTCAGGCCTTTTTTAGCCAGCTTGTAGATCTGTTCCTTTACATCATCAGAAGTAAGTTTCAGCCACTAAAATAATAATTAAATAAAAACCACAGCTGATGAGCACTGATTAATACAGCCTAGACTAGAGATACACAAAAGTTTTTAAAATTATAAAAAGATGCTTTCAACTCCTTGCAAAACACAATCAAACCCAAAAATGTTATTTATAATGATATATAAGATTTTTATTTATTATGACCCTACAGTGCCAATGAAATGTGGTGGAAGAAGGGAGGTGAAGGAAAATTAGTACCCATTTACATCACCTCACAGATTCTCCAACCAGCTGCTTTACCATCAGTTTATTTGAACAGCCACAGGAAAAGCAGATATACAAATTCATAGAGGGAAAAAAAAACACTGCCACTGGAATAACTGAGCCTTTGACCAAAACACAAACCTGGATCTACTCAGACAAAACAGTGCAGTTTCTACTACTTCTGTTACACTGTGCTGGCAGTCTCTACTTTAGCAGTTAAGGAGAAAACACGAACAAGCTCGGTAATCTTCACTCTTTGAACTACAAAACCTCCCAATTATTTTTTTCGCAGTATGGAAAAGCAAAGCAAAGACACATTCTGAAGCGCTCTGTAGAGTTTAACTCCACAAGGCAGCCGCCCTGTCCCGCTCAGGTGCGCCGAAGATTGGAACGGTACTTACCGTTGGCACGCTGCGTCTGTAGGGCAAGGCTGACTGGGACAAGCCCTTTCTGTGAGAAAGAAGCAAATGAGGTGCTAAGCAGAGTGAGACAAGCCAGACTGCTGCTGTGAGAGCGCTGCAAGCGCTTTCTACAGGGCCCTAAGCAGTCCGCGTGGCCGCGGCCTACCGCCGCCCTCCTCGCCTGAAGACAGTGTTACCACCAGTACGGGCCGCACCGCACAGCGCCGTGAACAGGTGTCCAGGTAACGCAAGCATAACCGTGTCCGGGGCCAGTCAAAGGAATCCCAACGCAGCGCCGGCCTCAGCCTTTCCCCACCCTACCGCCATATCTGCACGGCCTCCATCCTTCCCACCAACCCCACACACCCCGCACTGCTCCCGCGGCAGCCTTTCTGCTCCCACACCCGTCCACGGCTCTTTTCCAGCACCCGCAGCAGCCCCAAGCCGCCCTCACAGCCCAGTACGTAACTCCGCAGCAGGCGCTTACCCGGGAGCGTGCATGCGACCCATGATGGCGACTGCAGAAAAAGAGGAGGAGTGCGGCGCGGCAGAGCCTTTCTGTTCTGCTTCCGCAGGAAGGGGCAGGCCAGCGCCCGGCCGCCAGCCAATCGGTGTGCCCGCTGCGCACGGCACCACGCCAGAGCCTGGCGGCCCTGCGCTGTCGCCCGTAGTCGGAAGCGCACGGCGAGGTGTGGCGCCGGAGGCTCTGCCTCACCTGATCTGGCCACAGTCAAGACCAGCACACTTCTTGAGTTTTTCTCAGAATTGTGTTTAATGTACTTATAGGACAGTTACGGAGTCACATTTGGCCCACTCAGTACGGGCGCGGCTGAGAGCAGTATTGTACATCTTTATTAACGAACTCGGTCAAGGAAAGTATTTGGTTCTTACAGGTATATAGACAAAAGGAGGCAAACCCTGCTCTCGCTGACTTCATCACTTCCAGCACTATCTCAGTCACAGTGTCCGAGTGAGGTGCGCGGGAGTGGGGTGAAAAGGCGCAGCCCTGCCCCGGCTCTGCTCCCGGGGCAGGGCCCTTGCGTTAAGGCAGGAGACAAAAGGTTACTTCTACACACCTCTACTGTAAAAACAGAGACAAGAACTTTGTCAAAGATCGCACATGCTGCTTTCAGACACAGGTAGCTGTAGGTCGTAAAAAGGCAATAATAAAAACATCAGTGCAAAGTTGTAGGTTAATAGAGAAAAGGAAGAGGCCTTGGCGCAAGCTGTTAACTCTGAAATAAACACCCAGTAAGGTCTGCTGCTGGCTGCAGGTCAGACATTGCATAAAAGTTTTTTTTTCTTTTCATTGAACAAGATACAAAACGCTATTAAAACTATGTTTTCAAGCTACCGAGTGTACTGGTAAATTCCATCCCAACTGAGTACTTTCCTCTTATATCTAACATTTATATAGAGAGTACAGTGGAGTCTTACTGCAACAATCACTTTTTTCTTACTTGAGACTAGTGCAAAGAGGTGCAAGCTTGGCGCTGTTCCTGTGCTTGTGAGGAGAGGACAAGACCAGATCCCCTAGACAAAATCCATAAACATAAAAAGCTTCAGCCAGTGCCTAGCTTGAAAAGGAAGAGAAAGGCACAAAATGAGTTTAAGCTATGAGGAAGATAAAAGCAGAAGTCAGCACATGTGCTAACACTAATACAGTACTATACTTTTTTTTGCAGAGTCCAGACAACTGTTAAAACTGCAAATAATTTTTTTTAATGATTTTAGTTTATTTGTATTTTGTGCTGTAAGACACTGTGCTTTAATAGCCAACTGCAAAAAAGGCAGTACATATTGCTTTCATTTTATTTCACAATGGAACGTTTCACAAAAACAGTAGTCTACTTTCCTGTGTTTAAGTGACTTGTGATTCTAATGATGGAATGAAGTAAGTCTTAAAAGCATCAAGTGAGCAGGAAATATATCTAGTTAGTTACATAGTTTATTATTTACAAGCTATATACTAAACAAAAAATATGGAGAAGATGCCTAATAAAACTGGGATTTGTTAGTGCCCGTTAGTATCAACCCAGTTTCTGACATTCAGGAGAGTCTTAACTTTTTAACTGTAATTCCTACAAAATTGGACCATGAATATTTTAGGCACCAGGAGATTCAAGTTTACTTCTCTCTTCTGTATTGAAGGGAGATTGGTCAGTAGCAAGGGAAGGAAAATCAGATTATGAAATAGGTTTTTAGTGCTGGATATATAGAAGGTTTTCCCCATACTGTGTCTTTATTCATTGTTGCATATTTTACTTAAAATTTCACTCTAGTCATAATCAGTGGTGATGGGTTGTTTTGCTTCAAGATTCAGTACTGAAAAGTGTGCAACTTCACATCTTTGTTTAGACAGAACATGATCATCCTAAGCACAGAGTAAGGTAAATAAAAAGGCTACACCTGCAGTGGAGAAACACCTAATGAAGTAACCAGTTGTGTTAACAGGAGATAGTAAAGGACATTTGTGCTCCACTGTCACAATATAGTTCAAATCTAATGTCCCTTGGAGTGAAGTGTTTTTAGTGGAATTAATTCTTAGTGGAGTGAGAAACAGTATTCCTGTGAACTGTTAAAAAGCAAAAAGTCACAAAGTTCCTCCCTCAAGGCTCTGGTAATGCAACTCACTTTTGGCCTGCAATTCATTCAGCAGTTGTGCCTTTACCTGAAGGTACAGGTGCAAATGTCACTTTGGATTTAGTATCTGAATCTGTTCCACATATAATCAATCACTGGAGTATTCAGAAGTTCAGACCTTTCACAACACTGACAAGCTGGGCACATTTCCTACAGCACCACATTCAGCAAGTCTTCATTCAGTTTTTGCAGATCATAGATAGAAGATGGGGTAGAAAAAAAAAAAGTATTTAAGTTGCACTAACTATGAAGATCAGTAGAAGTGATGTTATTTGCAAGTAACACATCTCAGGAAAAGACTTCCAATAGGACCTACAAGGTATCAAATATGAGAACATTTCCCCTTTTTAAGGGCTGAAAGTTAACATGTATACATATTTAAACATCAGAAATGAGGTAAAAGAGAAGCATTGAATTATAAGGCACCGTTATTTACAACTTCCATTATTGGCACTCACTCCAATAAGTCTTAGGGAAGCACAAATCTGGGATTAAATGCAATGCTAGGGAATTTTTCCAGCCCTTCAGCCTTTATTTCTACAGGTGTGCATGAAGCCACCGACATTTTATCCATCACTACTACTGTGGTGTCTAGCTAGTAGTGGGAATGTAATCCTAAACTAGGTCATTTCTTTGATGTTCTCCAGCATCATGCCGTGGATGACACCACACCAGCAACAAAAATTAAAAGCAAAAAATGCACTATATCCACAGGCCTAACAGGTAAGTTATTGTTTAACCAACCATCATGGTCAAACTGTTCATCTCATTTTCATGGATGGTTTAAAAACTCCTTCCTTTACCCGCAACTCAAACATTTACAGTGATGCCTTGGTAACATCACTTAAGCATAAACCAGGTTTTCTAGAAATCCTCCAGATTAGGCTACATGTTGGTCCAATGTATCTGTTGAAATGCAGGTTCTCTCTTGTTTTAAGATGTACAAGTTATCTTCAAGTAGGAAGATGCACGAAGCATGAGTGAATACAAATTTTCCGGTCTTTCTCAGGTGTAGAAATGAGTTCAGAGATAGGGCACTGCAGTTAGTCGATACCAGTTAACAGTCTCCTTGCTCAAATTGAAGTCCTTTAGTGAGAGTGTAATTCCACCCAAGAAAAAGTTCTCACGTAACGATTCTGCACTGAGCACACTCAGCTGAAGTTCTCTCTGTTTCAGCATCTCCATGCTATAGCCACTGTACACAAGCTAGAAGGCAAAAGGCAAGAAATTTTTTGTTATCCAAATGAAGCCACAGAAATTATCCTTTTTTCTGAATCTTAGCCACTGACAGATGTCTTAACTGTACACCATGACCATTCGGTTTGTCTGAAGCACACTGATTTTATTTTGTGCTCCCAAAGGTCAGTGTTGAAAAGGACCAGCCTTTCTCTCCATCACTCCAAGTCACTCTGAGACAGTTCTGCTTACTTGCAATAGTACACTTACCTATTCCTCAGGTGCTTTGAGCTTTTTTTGGGGAGTTCTGTCTGATTCATTGGTCATTATCAGGTTTTGTTTTTTTAAATATGGTATAATGTTTTTCAAACTAAGTTCCTTTTCCATTTATATATCTTTACAAGCTTTTGTTTAGGCAATATTTTAATTACTCCTTGGACTAAAAGACAGTAGCAAACCTTTAAATTTTTTACTTGCCATTTCATTGAAGGTTGGATTTCTTGTCTTGCGGGAGATTTTGGTTTTGCGTTTGGAAGTTTTGTGTGCATCTGGGAGTAAGTATGTTTTCACATAGGGATTTGGATCTGCACCATCTTCTGTAACCTACAATCCAAACCCAAGACAAGTCAGAAAACTAGTTAGTGCATACCTATTTGAATATTTATTTTCAAGGATCTAGACTTTGCAATCAAGCTCACCAAAAGCAGCAGTTGGAAAAACTGGCAGAGAGACAGTTCCACCATTCCTGCACCAATCTAAGTCAAAAAGGTAATTGACAAAATAGAAGCAGCATTTGGCAGTGAGCTGAGTACCTCTACTTACCAAGTCCTTAATGTGCATCACCATGATAAATAGAGTGCTGTTTCTATATGATATGGATAGCTTCACTTCTCCTCCCACTTTGCCTGAGGTAGGACTTGATGGACTTACATCTGAAAAAACACCACATTTTCTCTGTAATATTGGTAAATTTTCGGCAGTGCTACACCAACTTTTATATAGGGGAAAAAATACAAGCCTTAGACCAGTTTCTGATTTTATTTCTAGTTCCCTATTAAGAGGGCAAGGCCATGGGTTTTAAAGATTTTTGCATTCTCTTGTGTGCTTGGAGGTTTAAGTAGAAAATAATTAGTTAGGCGATAAGCAATCACATATTGTTGCAATATTCGATATTGTTTTTTTCATTTCCTTGAAACTGTGTACAGGCACATCTGGAAAGGCAGAGCAGCAAAGTTTTCTATGAGGGAAAACTACAGTTAGTTAAAAAAGATTTCAAAAATCTAAACAAACCATATTGTAACAATGTCACACTACAGTCATCTAATTTACAAACATCCTCCCAAACAATTACCTACCTGTAGGTCTGGCTATTCCTTCTATTCCTTCCATTTTGTCATCACGAAGTAATGGATGGAAAAAAGTATAAACAAGATCACACTGCATTTGGAAGAAAGGATACATGTTAGTTTAAGTGTTAACAAGCACCAAAATCTGTAGATTTGCATTGGATTTGCTTAAGGTATTTCAACTCACTTCTGCCACCTCTGAGGAACTGTTCATCAGACTCTGTATGTAGCTGTTGAGCTCCACTTTTCTTTTAGCTGCTACATCTTTTATGTGTGTTCTCCCCAGAACCATCTTATTAGGAAAGCTACATGCAAAGAACAAGGTAGTTTTCAGTTAACTTCTCTCAACTTTAAAGTACAGTTAGTTTTCACTGTAATTTCCATCCCATGTGCTGACATACAGTTTTTTGTGTCAACCATGAGTGGAAACACAGCATGCTAATAGTTAACGGCATTATAGGAAGGCAAGGAAACATTTATAGTAGTTGTTTTAAGTGATACAACACACAGACTAAACACACTGAGTTCCCCCTCTGGCTCTCCTCCTTAAAACTTAGAGACAAGAGTCTTCTCTCTTAATTGCCAGCTTTAAGGTCCAGTTTGGCCCTCAGCAGTTTTATCTCCATTTTAAGCTATTTCTTCCTCCAGCCAGCTGGGAGTAGCATCATTGTTTCTCCTACAGTAGTGATGAATGAGTTAGGAACATACCCTGGTAACTTCCAAAGAGGAAAGAGAATGCCAAGCTTGTTGTGGAGCTCCTGGAACTCATCAAATGTTCGGAAGACAAAAGTTGGTTCAACTTGCCCTTCCCTCAAAACTCTCACTACATAGATCTGCCCAAAACACAAAACCACAAAGATAAAAGTAGTACCAGTACTTGAGAATTGACAGAACAATATAATTTTGTCAACAATTATCTGTACTACAGTAATCCTCCTGTAGACATAACCCAGTAACACTGCTTGCATTTTATAGTAGAGATATAAGTAGTCCTACTGTAATGTCAAGTAGTATCCCATGATCCTCCCACAGTGCAGATCCACCTCTGACAGGGGAATAAGGGTAGTTAAGGCTAAGCTGTCCACATTTTCCCTTTTAAGCCTCACTAAGTTCAAACTGTATAGCAGGTGTACAAAATGTTGGCACATCAGTGCAGGATCACATCTAGACATGTATCTCTGGGGGCAACACTATCACAAAACTTTTCAAAAGGAGGAAATTTATGCAAATGTAAAAATATTTTTTTTTCTTTTTTTGAAGTGTAACACAGCCTTATCAAAATTCTGAGAGTAAACTGTAGTCTGGTAAGTGTAGGTGCATTAATGCAGTAAATGAGGCTCTTATTCAGAGCAAATTGAGCTTTAATGGAAGGTCAGAACAAAACCAGTAAGTGTTTTAACTTAATGACTCCCATTCAGGAAGGAGCAGTTTTACAGAAGGCAGCTACATAAGCACACAAACATGACTCAAACCCCCATTTAAAAAAAAACATCTCCTCCACTACTTCTGCCTTTTCTGCTTCCTTCTAGACCTTTTCTATGTGCCTTAATTTTGAAGACTATTATTGGATGCTAAAAATACCAGTCTATCCTCTAGCACTCCTGTGGTTGGTTTCCCTGGGCCAGCAGCTAAGCACCCACACAGCTGCTTGCTCACTCCCACCCCCTCAGCAATGGGACAGAGAGAATAAGAGCAAAGTGAGAAGACCCGTGGGTCGAGATAAAGACAGTCCTTGGGAAGGGAGGTGACGCAAAGATTCTCCACCTCCCACAAGTAGACTCATGGCCAGCCAGTTCCCGAGCAGCAGCCACCTTGGAAAACAACATCCACCCGCACTTGCTTTCCCTACCCCCAGTTATCATTGCTGAACGTGACACTGTATGCAACAAAGAATCAGTTTAGCCAGTCTGTGGCAACTCTCCCTGCTCCCTTGGCCACCCACAGCTCATTTTGTGCAGGAGGTACAGGGGCAAAGTAGAAGATGACCAGAAAGGCTTGACACTCCACAAGCAGTGCTCAGCAGCAGCCAAAGCACCAATGTGTTATCAACACCATTGTAGTTAGACATCTGAGCACAGAAACTGTGTGGGCCGCTATTAGGATAGATAACTGTAGCCCATCCAGAGGCAGAAAACTCTATGGCTCACCCTAAAGCTGAAATTGGTACCCAACTGAATAGCTGTATTTACTAAATACCTGTTAATGAAGGGGACCTAGTTGTGTACCTCAATGTTAGCTACTTAATGCTAAAAAGGGGAAGCTTTCCTTGGATTAACTCTGTGTGGTTAAGTACTGAACTTAAGGCAAGAAGGAGAATGTAACTTCTTGCAACAAAGTGCACAGTATTTTCAGTGAATGGAAACAAAATCCATATACTTACATAATGTTTATCTGGGTTGTATCTCTTCTGATAGGTAAACACAGACACTTGTTTGATTCGTCCATCCTGTTTAAGAGAGTATGTTTTAGCAGAAAATGAGAGGATGGGTTCATCGTTAGAAGGAAGACCTGAGAAACGCAGCTGAGCCAAATTGTGAATGAAGAAGTTAAACTTTGTGGCAACACTTCCCAGACTTGATTCAATCAACCTGTAAAAGAAAAAATCATGTCAAATACTAGAGAATGTCATAATGTGCAACAGGCTGATTCATTAGCAGAACTAGGGAAGTTTAAGAACTAAAAACTGTTTGCCAGTAAGAACTTGAGGTTTATTAACTGAAAGGTTAAAAGAAAGGTGGTTCTCCAAGAAGTCTTTCCAGAGTTAGTAAAAAAGTTTCAAATTTTAACTGAATGTGTTGTTGTACATGTTTTTAACACAGAGCAACAACTCAGTTATGCTATATATACACATCCACTTCCTACACTGGAGTGTCACATCCCTCCCTTCCCAGTGTGCAAAAACACTTCTTGGAAGGAAGAACTTCTTTACACGCATTACAAGGTTTCCATCATGTAGAATCATAGAATCTTACACCACTATTAAACAATTTAGGATGCATTCAAAATGCAAGGGTTAAACAGACAAACACCATGATTTGCTCTCACTATTTCAAACAGAATTATTGCACAGTTACTCTTAAAGGCAAAGCATTTTAGCACAAGCATTAAGCTTATATGAAACTGATTTTATTTATATAGGTCACTGGTTCACCAACATTTTATGAATCTACAGTGTAACTACTCAACTTATACAGACATGTTTGTAAACATCATTTTTTTTTCATAGCAGAAAGCTCCCATTAAGAGGATGATGCTGGCAGGTATTTTAGTTTGCACTTATCCAGTACCTTGTAAAGAAAATGGTAGCTTCTGCATCTGTCGTTTGGGGCTGGAGAGCATCCTGGACATACTTCAAGTCTTGAACCCCACTTAGTTCTGGTAACCCAGAAGAAAGCATCTGCAGAATTTTACAGATTTCATGCAATAAAACCAATATAATTTTACACTGAAATAATTAAAAATCTTAGACCAAATTAATCTGAAGCTGTACTAAGTTGCTGAATGCAACAGCAGTAGCCAACAATCAGCAGTTACTGCCTTCACCATTCGTGGCGAGTTAAAAGTAGTCAAAGCATTCTGCAGTATAATCTATGGTATCTTTTTAGATTAAAATTCTGAGGAAACAGGTAGATAGCAAAAAAAAAACAAAACCCAAAGCAAAGCAAAAAAACCCAAACCGAAGCAAACAAACCAAAACAAAACGAACAAACTTAAATGAAATGCAAATACAACCTGCCTGCCTGTAAAGTACTTCTGGCTTTTCAGAGCATGAATTAAGCATTTCGGTAGCATGAAAAAAGCACAGCACTTAATACAATCCAACATGAGAGATCTATCAAGATTTAATTGAATTTAATGATTACCAATGAAAGTAGGTTAAGGAAGAGGTTTGCATGTTTTCTTATCAAGTTGTAAGCTTGACAACAGAGATCCACAAACAACTGAAAGCGAATTGTGGGTTTTTCCCCGCCGTTAATGACATAAGCCATGTCCGATGTCAGCACAAAAGGTGCTCGATCCCTGGTCAAAGAACACAGAATTCATAAGTTAATTACAAGGTCTATTCATGTGTCTTGTGTTTCCTCCTCCACTACATCCCTACCCATTAATCCATTTTACAATCCATTAATGCTATTTTTTTTGGGGGGGGTTCTCAGTGCTACCTCAGATTCCTGCACATTTACATGGTAGTGGACCTACAGCAGATCTCCTGCAGCAACACTTAGAGGACAGGTTACCTTACAAGGCCTTCCATCCCTCATTTCCACAAGCCACAACACACCAAAACAAATGTAATGACTATGTTATCACCTGATTAAAGCATAACTTCTCTGCCCTGGATATGAATTATGTTCCCCTGCACAGAAGAGTAGTAAATACAAACTTGCTGTTTACTGTTCTGTAATGTTGACATTCATTACTGTTTTTGAGCCAGAGCCTGCTCTCCTTTGTTTTGCACTCAGATATTCAAATGATGTAAAGGTTCTGGCACTCCATTTCTCATTTGGTGATAAATTCACCTAACAAGCACACAGTACTTAATTGCTGAAAAGGTGAAACTGTTTCCATACACTCTGCTATGGAAAGGTGTGACAGGTAGCTTTCTGTTAGATTGGAAGGCTCCCAAATATTAATACAAAGTTACATTACTCTTTTCCTATACCAAAATACCTGTCTTCTATAACTGCTGTGAAGAAATTCCCACTGAGATTCACCAAGTGTGCAATGCACAGATCTCTTCAGGAATGAATGACTGCAGTTTGGAAGCACTTTAGTTAAATAATGTTTAGAAGATCAAATTCTGTACTTCTCTCTACCAGTGGCTAGAAGAGTAATTTTATTTGAAAGCTATGTCAATGTGTTCTGACTTAAAAGAGTTCCAGAGATAATACAGAAATAGGAAGCTAAAGCCTTTTCAGAGTTAATTCTATACAGGTAAGTCTGAATGCATTCTGCAAATGCTATGGTTCAAGTGGAAGATACTCAATTCATGAGAGCAGCAGGTAAGAGGCACGTAAAAGTTAGTGTAGGGAATTATCATGTTTATAAAAATATACTAAAAATTACTTTATTCTCTATATTGCTTAAATACAGAAAATACCTTTTAAAGCTACCAAACATTTGTGCATGACCCAAAAATTTCCCAAAGTCAATGTGAAACATGTGCCCTGTGTTTCGGAGCATGATATTATCGTTGTGGCGGTCACAAATTCCCAGGACGTAAGTAGCTACACAGCATCCTGCACAAGAGTAAATGAAGTTTTCTGAAGCCTGGAAGGGAGAGAAAAAAAGTGAATTGAGATCAAGTATCAGCGGCAAAATGGCATTCATGCATTCAACAGTCAACCTGGAACAAGGGTAAAATCAAAAGCAGACAGGACATGTCCTAAAATTTGCCTTTTTTTCCAAAACAATGTTTTTCAAACAGGTAGCTTTACAAATATCTTTAGATATCAGAATATCCAACAAAATGGTAGTTTTATTTTATAAATAAATGAAAAAGAGGTATTGAAGACAAATTGCAGAACAAAAGAAACATTTTAGCATAGAAAAGTGTACAAGACTTGTTTTTCTCATTCACTGGAACAGCTTTGTAGGCAAAGAAAAACGTTTTATGTTTTGAATTCTGTGTGCCTGTGTAAGAGGCCAGTGCTCCGACAACACAATTAAGATCAGTCACCATCCCACTCTATCTTAAATCTGAAGTAAATATTGTCTATAGCCAATAAAAACTCCTGATATGAATCCTGAGAATCCACCTGGCTGCTTTTTAATTGCACAAGGGATTTTCAAGTTGGGGGGGGGAATCAAATCCCCAAAGACACATAACAAAAATTTTGAAGGAAGATCTTCAATAAGAATTTCATTCTTCCATAAGATATTATTTATCCTCTTTAAAAGTTCAACACCAAAAGAAGTTACCTTTTCATATTCCTCCTCTGTAGGATTATACTTGCGCAACCATTCTGCCAGAGGCTTGTCTTTAAAAGAACCTGTCACTCCATATTCCACTTGAATTTTCCGGAGTGTATCTGAAGCAGGAACAAGCTCTACCATGCCTTTACATAAAACATAATGAAACACATGTACCAATCCAAGTTAGGCTTACTTTACTACAATTACTTGTGGTTGCCAGAATGCACATAAGTTACGCTTTGAATAGTTACTTTCTGCTACCTAAACTAGTCTTGGTTCATAAGCTAACTGCAAAACATTTTGATGCTGACATTTCTCATACACTGATGCTTGCTTAATCTTGCAATTTCAACTGCTGCTCAGTGTTGAAACAGACCAGACTGTTACTCCAGAAATAAGGCTGTGGGCTTTACATGTGGCCTTCTTTTGGAGATATCATTTACTGAAAACATTTTTATAGCCAAATTGTAGAAGCAAAATGTTTATTTGATGGTATTTTATTTCTGTCTTGCCAAGAGCTGTTCAAGGCAAATTTGTAATTTCTCCTTTTCACTTTAATCCTTCAAGTAATTTAGGAATACTAATATTAGCAGCAATAATAAAAAAAAATTAACATGCTGTGCAATCAAGTCATCATTCAAAGTAGAAGATAAGCCACCTGTTTTGCTAAAAAGTCTTACATAAATAGAAGCCTTTTGCTTAGTTTTCCCAATTGAAATTTCCAATGTTTCCACATATTTAATACTTTTCATCATGTTGTTCTGGCATCTGATTGAAGAAATAAGTCAGTCATCATTTATCCTCTTAAAGATCTTGTAGTTCTTACTGACTAGCTCTAGAGAATCAGTAAAAACTAGTAAAAAAGTATATTCAGGTTTCAGGGCAGTATTTACATTCAAACTTAAGAGTTCTGTGATGTACTTTCTAACCTAAAAGACAGCCTCATATTCCCAAGGACCTTTACCACTATACGACACAACTTCTAGGGGATAGTATGTGTAGAGTCACATTTTTTTCTTTTTGTACATTTCAGTACATGAATTATATTCCCTGACTCAAGTGCAGCAGATTCCAAATACTTAGAAATTCAGTTTTGACTTGAATACTTTCAGTAACTAAAGTTTCAGAATCAGGATTGCAATGGCACCTTAGCTTTTATCATAATACTTAATTATTCCCACTGTTCCCTGACAGCAGAACACTTAGGAATCTCAGTACTCAAGAGAAGAAACACATGTAAATACAACTCAGCCATCAGGAAATTCAGAGTAATTTAACTTGCTATGCTCTTGAGTACTGAAGTTCCTTGTACAGAAGGCTTCTGGCCTTCAACTGTTTCTTGGGCCTGCCTCTCCACAGCAATTTTTCAGTATCAGCATGACAAGGAATTGTAGAGATGGAGCAAAGATGATAGGCAGCATCTGGTCTCGCACCTCGGTCTTTTCCAGTTGAGAGGCATTTGAAGATAACCATCCTAAGATCCAGTCCCTCCTGCAGCCAGATCTTATCCATGATCTTGATCATTTGTAAAGCCAACATATCTTGTCGTAGATCCTCTCCAACCTTCAATGGAAAAAATCAAGTGAAATTGAAACATAACATGCTTTCATCAAAACTAAACTTCAGAGGTGTTAACTGCTTTGCATTTCTAGGAAGTGATACACTGTGCTGCTTGTCTCCTCATAGCCATGCACATTTAAGCATTCACATGCAGTAGACATATTAATGTTTTACAACCTGTTCAGGTGTTGCTTTCTAGAGAAACAAACTCATAACCATGCATATTGGTGTATGCTTAAAGTTTAAGTGATACTAATGAAATAAATATCATTCAGCCTTTTTTTTCTCATGCACACATGTAAGGCCTACCTTAAACATCACGTTAATTTCCTCTCCTAGAGGGTCTGCATTTATCAGTGCAACTTTCAGTGGTACTGCGTTGGAGCTGAAGAATGAACATGCCTGCAAGTAGATCTAGTGTTAATCCTCAAAAAGGACTACTCCTGCTAGCCCAGAAAACAAGACATTCTGACAACAAGCAGGTTTGACACACAATGTGCCTATTGAGACTTCCAGCACTGTAATTGTGGCACTGTAATTCCTCTGAATAAAGGGCCCTTTGGCTGTTATTTGCTCAATTCTTGTACAAAAGCCAATAGTGCTGCACAGTCATGTTTGATACATTTTGAAGAGTAATGAAGTAGATACATATTTTATCATCAGCTTTTTTTGAAACATAGAATATATTATAAAAGACCATCTGAACGTTTCACAACATTCTTCTTTTATCTCCTTTCAAATATATACTCATAACTTAATAGTTACAGCAGAGAAGGAAACCAAGATGAACCATTTCTCCCTGACATGGAATTATATTCACTGTTCACAGACCTTTAGGTTTTCAGTCATGCATGAAAATATAATCAAGAATGTGGTTGAGCAGATATTGTCACATCTTGCAGAGTTCTGGAAAAGTAATTAACCTGCTTCTCCTACATTATTACTTGCTGAACTTTCACAACAAACTGACTGCCTCACTGAATTCAGTACATCTCTTGGACATAAATAGTAACAGGTATTTCACCTATCTACTCATTATTTGAGCTTTATAGCCGTGCTCAATCTTCTCTTTTGATTACTACTACAAAACAGAACTTTTTCATGCATGTTGTCCTGCTTTTACTATAACCAGGAATTATCTCAAAATAAGACAGGGTCTGAAGGAATAAGTTATTAGAAATATATATAAGTAGCTTCACTGGTTTTACATAAGCACATGTATAAATTTTATCTTTGTTCAGCTAGTTTTACCACCTTGTTTCATCACAATTTTTAATTAAAACCATCCCCATGTAAAGAACTTTCTAGCATTGCAATTGGTTTTTGTTACATTTATAAAAGCTTTGCCTATATATATTTTTACAAAAAAGTTTTGGAAACTCTGGATGTGCAGTACCTTAATATTTAGCTCTTTTGCCACAAGACTGGGGTTGAGAGGCAAACGGCATTTGTTCTTCAAGAAAAATAACTGCACGCGTTCCATACCATTTTGCAAGGCAGCCTGCAAGCAAACAAAAACAATTCAGCTGACATTTTCTCATCTGCAGCAACTGCAGAAAACTTCTGGACAAAGTTACCCTGAAGCCAGCATTTTAACTCCTTGGTGTCAAAGGACTGCTAGAAATGAACACTGCTGTTTTAGCTATTAAAAAACACATAAGCCTAGCAGAAAACATTAATATCACATAAGCCTGTAAGGTTTTTGACTGAACCAGACGACAGCATCCCACTCTATCACACTGTAAGTTCCTATTATTAGCATATAAAGAAATAGCCAATTCTTTTATATAATGGGATCATTCTTCAGCAGCAATAGGTTTAAACCTATTTCCAGTTCAGTGTGCACAGAAACCTTCCTGCTTTCTTACTCTGCCGCCTCACACTGTCATGTGTCAGAAAACAGATTTGACAAAAAAAAACCCAACTTGAGTCATCATCTCATTACAAGTGCATAGTAATAGATTCATAGACATTCCTGCATGACAGGACCAAAAAGGCATTTGAGTGGATTTTTTTTTTAGGGTACACTCAGCCTAATCTTCCTAAAGAGTATTTATCATTCATACACACCTGCCGAGCAGATCCATTTGTTTGCTTCACTTTTTCTGCTACCATTCCAAAAAGCTGCACCAGTCTGGTCTGTTTCTCAAGCTCTTCCCTCAGTCTTTTTCCACAGACTGATAGAAAAGCTCCAAGAATGTGCTCATACCTTACACCAAACTTCGTATCGTATAGTGTATCCTTCAGAAGCCTGAAATAGAGGATTCAAGTTAATTTTTCCTAAGGAAAATACAGCAAACAATGCAATGCCAAGACATTAAAATATTTTAGGTCATCTCTACCATATGTATGTGAAGCTTTTGATATGCAGGATTGAGAATGATAAACGTTTGTGCCTCCTAGAGGCACTATCTGCTTTCTCATTAAAAACAGAATTGACATTTTTTTACATTCTTCATTTGTGACATTTATTGCTATGAATTAAGAAAGAGTATTTGTTCTGGAAATATTAATCTTACAGTAAACATTACATGAAGAACAACTTACCAATATAGGTAGTGTGCTATTCGAATGCTTCCCAGTGCCCGAGCCAAAAGAAATTTGACCAGAGCACTGTCAAGGTAGGTTTCATACTTCAATGCCTAAATACAAAGGAAAAAAAAAAACAACATGTGTGGATTTTATTATACACAAAGGTTTTTATGACTAACTCACAGCCAGAATCACCACATATCCATAGAACAGGCACAGGGTGCCTGTCATTAAGTCAAATTCATTTATCCAAGTTGTTCTCCATACCATGCATTAAGTTTATTAAGCATGGAGGCGTGCCATTGCACTTCTGCTACCAGTTATCAGTCTGTGCATTGGATTTCCAAGAGCAAATAAATTCAGTGTAGGCAGAAAATGTTACCTGTACAAACTGAGGGAGGAAATCTGTTAACTCATCATCACTTAAGGTCTCTATCCAGTTCACAGCTGTATTTCGTACTTCCTGATCAGCGAACCTAGAAAGTCACCACAAATCCATATCAAGTTTATTCTGCGCATGTAGGAAGTATGTTGTTGTTGGGGTTTGGTGGTTGTTGTGGTTTGGGGTTTGTTTGTTTGTTTGTTTTGGTTTTTGTTTTCATTTTTTGTTTTGTTGGTTTGAGATCGGTTAGATAAAAAAAAAACAAAAAACACAATATGAAACCCTGATTATCTCAATAAAGGACCTACAAATTTGAGGCCCTTCATGTGACCTAAGGTGCAAATGTGTGTGTGTTTAGAGCAAGCATGCTCATCTCTCCAAATGTCCATTTTGACAGCTTTGCTGTATAGCTTGCTCTCCTGTCACAGACTAGATGTCCAAATCCTAACCACCATCGCTATTCTTTCACTACGTGACTCAGCTGAGCCTACAAGAATGAAGTACCTGTTCTTTAAAATGTTAAGAGAATTTAGCTCTTGCTACAAGAAATTCAGTAATGTTTTCCACAAGAGTGCCATTCAGAATCTTCTACTGAAGAACAGCTATTTAATGCACAACACACAAAAAGAACTTGCTTTCATTGTTTTTCTTACTTTGAATCCAGTAGTTCCAGTGCAGCTAATGGTGATAAAGGAGGCCACTGCTGAAGTAATGAATATATTTCTGGAAGACTTGCCCAGTCCCAGTGAGGGGCACTAACCAATATTTTTGGTAGGCTATTTGTATGGCTATGACAATAATGTCTCTTCTCCCACAAAAATTCTTTATCTTCTTTTGATAGCCTGTAGACAAAAGCAATTCAGTTTATAATGCATATTACACACCATCACCTGATTAACCCCAATAATGCTGGCCATTATTTACATACAGATAATTAGACATGCAAAATGAAATTGAATTGAAACAGCTATTTCCACCACAAAGTCAAAATGAGAAGCAAAATAAAGCCCCCAACGTTATGACAACAGTTGTTTAAAGTTAAAATTTGGACAGCGCAAAAGTAAGCTTTAGTATAATCTGAAATAAGCCAAAATATTATTGTTAGTTTGGTGCAGATGAGTGGAAAAGCCTGCCAGAAAAGCTTCTAGGCCATATGAACAGCCACTACTTAAACTGTACCTGAAGAAGTGCCAAGCAGAATCAGACAAGACATACCCGTGGAAAGCACATGTACAGTTAGTAAGTCAAATGTAAAGTTACTAAGTCAAATTTAAGACAATTCAGGACAAATAAGCATTTCATAGCTTAGCCACAAATTGCCCTGTAGCTAGAAAAAGGTGGACATACCCAAGAGTGCTATCCTTTGAGAGAATGGTCAGGAGGCGTTCTCTCAATGGTTTTTCTAATGTTTCTATGGAATGATGCACAGTAGTCTTTGCAGCTTGAGGAATTTTATATTCAATATCAAAAGCATGGGATGGGAAGTCAATCTACAGAAAAAAAAGAAAGGAAAAAAACAGTCACTGACCATGCTAAGCCATGCTTAACAATCTGCCTTCTCTTCCAAGTGAAATTTGGACACTGCATTCAGGATCAGAGGTGTTTATGTTCCAGTTTCTTTACAGAATTGCTATTGTTTGGCTCTGAACTCCCATGTTGACATACATTTCTATAGATCACTTCTCTAAGATGGTCTCTCCCAATTCTGATAGCCAAGGCAGCTCCCAGTTCTTTCCCCAAGATAGTGATTCAATAACTGACCTGCACACACTCAGAGCAGCTTACCATTCTTTGCTCTTAATGCTTGTAATCACTTACACACTCACTTTCAAACATGACTTAGCAATTTACACTCTTCCCAAACCATTAATTTATCTACCACCACTCATGCAAGAGTTTAAGTCACAATATTCAAACCAAACACAGTCAGATCAAGTCAGAATTATACACAACCTGCAATACTATCCTTTCCAGGTTTCCTTTCTTACTGGTCATCCCTGATGCATGATGTGGATGGGACGAGATCCAGAGTTGCAAAAGTTTTGTCCCACAAGTTAACAACCTGAGGAAAAAAGCATGTACAGGTATTAGTGTCACAGTCTTTTTACTTCAACAAGACATTAGTTATTAAAATACTATCTGCAGAAGACCAGAGATCACTACAAGGAAACAGTTCTGAAGTATTAGTATGATATAGGAGGGTAGTCAAAACTGAGCATGGATTTATTCTGCAGAGGTAAGTAAACAGCTGTATTTCAACACTGATGTTTAGGTTATTTCTGTAACAATACAGCTTATGATTCTTGTCTTTCTCATGCCCTAATACTACAGTCAGTGGCAGAGAAGCAGTTTCTATAGGTATAGGAGTGGAGTAAGCTTCAAATAGACCAAAAAAAAAATCAGAGGGCTGCAGCAGCTCTGCCATGAGGACAGGCTGAAAGAGTTGGGGCTCTTCAGCCTGGAGGAGAGAAGGCTTCGAGGAGGCCTTCCAGTATCTGAAGGGGGCCTAAAGGAAGGCTGGGGAGGGACTATTAACAAGGTCTTGCAATGACAGGACAAGGGGCAATGAGTTTAAACTGGAAGAGGGGAGATTTAGACTGGATGTTAGGAGGAAGTTCTTTGCAGTGAGGGTAGTGAGGCACAGGAACAGGTTGCCCAGGGAGGTTGTGGCTGCTCCCTCCCTGGAGGTGTTCAAGGCCAGGCTGGACAAGGCCTTGAGTGACCTGTCCTAGTGGGAGGTGTCCCTGCCTATAGCAGAGGGTTGGAACTAGATGATCCTTGAGGTCCCTTCCAACCTTACCATTCTATGAAATTGCCTTAATAATCTTACCCATATTTTGGATACTTACCGCCTGAAGTCAAAAAGAGGTAATGAAACCTGACCCAAAATTTCTGGGCCCTTTCTTTGCTTGTTTGAGTCAGGAGAACTCCCACTACTTTGATTTAGCACTCCAAACAATGTCAGACATAAGACAGATTCCAAAGGCAGCTGTGAAATCTGGATGGGGAAGATTATTCTGGAAAACGCAAGTATTGAAAATAAGTCAGTCTGGGGAAGGACAGTTGTTAGTACGTCACAGGCTTATCCAAACAATCCACTGAGGCTTCTTGCTTTCAACAAGTTAGTTAACACTGATGAATGACAGCAGCATTTTCATGCAGCTATGTTTCATTCCACTTCATCTCCCATACTAATATTCTGCAAAACCTGCTAAATTACATTTCTGCACTGCGGCCACATTTAGAACAACCCTTTAAAATCTTTGTATATTAAATCGTATTCCTTACACAAAACCACACTGTCCAGCACAACCAAGTCTTCCCACTCTGCTTACTATGAGGACATAGACAATTCCATGTTAGCTCACTAAGATTTCAAGTCAGCTGACAATAGTTTTCCCTCAAATAAAAGGAAAAAACTCAGTACCTTGAGTACTCTCTGAAAGCAGGTATTCTAGAACCTGAAACTCAGTCTTGGTCTGAAATAATTTGTCACTGAAGACTTTCAAGGTATTCCTGAAGGTCTATCTCTGACCTTTAATAAGTCAGGAAAATATATACAGGGCAGCATGGATTTGACCTGGTGCTCCAGTTATGACAGGCTACCTGATAACTATTAGGTGGAGAAGAGTAAGCTGTGCACAAACATGAGAAAATATTTTCCCCTCTTGGTTATCGGATACCACTCACTGTCCCCTCCTTATTTCTTCTCTGCATGCCCTTCCCTCCTCCTTTCTACCCTCTTCCCCTGTCCCACTAACAGAATCTGAAGTTTAGTAGCTCAAACCAGACATACACAGAGGGTATAGATAGATACTTCAGCACTGATGCATCTGCTGTTTTTATAGAAATAATCCTAAATTAGATGTTTAAATTCAGACACAACATTGTTAGGATGTAATGATGCTTATAAGCAAGCAACACAAGCTGTTCCCTTTACAAGGAATGCTATGACCTCCCCAGCTCCTTACAGTTACACACTACAAATACATGAGCACAGAGCCTGTGTCCAGCACTTCCATTCCCACTTTTAAAATACATAGTGAAATGCCATTCAGAAAAATATTTCTGATTTTGGTCAGCAGGTTTCACACACTGTTCTTCCAACACTTCAAGCAACTTTTGTTTCTGATTCCATTTGAATGACTGTATTCAGCAGCTAGCTAAATAGGTACTGGTTAAACCAAAATATTTATGGAGTTTTAACAGGCTGAAGTTACTTACAGTTCATCCCATTTTATCAAGTAGAAGAAGTTCTTGTATGTGCCAACCTTCTTGGACTGAATAGGTTTAAACAGATCTTTTCCATTGTGGGTCAGAGAACAAATCAGGTAGTATTTTTCGTAACTGGACAAGGAAAAGAAGGTAAATTAAACAGACAAGAAAACCTGTGAAAGGATGAAAGTTTTACTTGATTAGTTACTCACTTGGATACCCAGCCAGGTGAAATTCCATGGGCAGCAAATATTGTGAACTGGAGATGTTCTGTGGCAGTCCATGCTTCCTTGGGACTCTTACTGTCTTCTGAAGAAACTGCTGCCGAGCCGCTACATAAATTCATGTGGAGTCTCAGAAGGGCCTCAACTGCTCTTGTTAGCTGGTCCATACTCACTTTCAGAGGGCTTTCAGGCTGAAGCAAACCTAAATTATAAATTTATCTTTAATACATACCTTCCTAAAAGAGCCACCTGAAAGCAGTTTTTAAATATAGTACAAGAACCTTACTCACCAGATGAGGTCTTGCTGGTGTCATCACCACATTTTAAGGATACCTGCACAGTAAAGTTAGAGCAGATTTCAGTACCAAGAAATCCATATCAATTTTCCAGTGCTCTGAAGTATCTTGTACAAAAATGGTGAAATAGACCCATATTTGGGTTTAATGTAACAGATCTTTTTACTCAAAGTTCTTCAAGAATTACCTGCATTACAATTTCCATATCATGCACCAACTATTCACCAAGTTCAAGAGATGAGGTTTTGTCAAGTCTCATCTATTCTGACAACCTTTATGAGCTCTCAAAAGACAGTAAATTGGAATATTGCTCAGGATACTCTAACTTCTCAAAGATAAAACTTAGTCAGAGCTGTTATGGATGAAAGCAGAAGCTGTTAGCAACACGACCCAGTCTGAATAGCTCTTTTGTGCTGTTTGTTAAGGTATCTATTGTAGGCAGAATTACTACAAATGTACTGAACAATGTTAAACAACTGAGAACTGAACACTGTCACTTTGTACTAGGTGCTGTTTGCTTCTTGGCCTGCTAAAATGAAAGTCTAAACATGACACAATATTACAGCCATGTCTAATCTCAGCAAGAACCCCACTGAAGCCAAAACATGATAAATGAATCATGGGAATTTACACCCTTCTAATAAAGAACAATTTCTTGCCAAATTCAACTTCTGATAAACCTAAAAAAAAAAATCAAGAAAACTAGAATTGTGATTTAAGAAACACAATCTAGTTAGTCCTTAATACTTCAGAGAAAATTTGCCACAATTGCTGCAGAAGAATGAAAGCTCTCCTTACACTTTTAGTGTATTAATATTGATAAAGATGCTGAAGTAATAAGTTTTAACTAAAAAAAAAAAAAAAAATTCTTCACTCACTTATAAAAATAATGCAGAAACATGGGAGGGAGGGGGAAATAAAAATCATATTTTTTTCCTTTTAGAAAAGCTGCCCTACATATCCACCACACTTGTCAAGCAGTCCAAGTATTTTTGGACAATAGGATGCCAGACTTGCACTACGCCTGTCATTTTCTGCTTGACAGACTGCTGTGTTCTTTTACTGTGTTCTTTTACTTTTAAAAAAAAATAGAAAATCAAGAATTATATAAGGTTTAGATACAATTGGTTCCAACCTACATCATTTTCTTTTCTGAATGCAATTCTGTATGTCTCCATACATGTTACTGTTTAAGCTGATGTCATCACGGGACTCAGAGGGTTTTCCTGCTAAAGAATTCCACTGGGATAGCACGAGGTGTTTTTTAAGTTATTTTTACACTGTTATCTATTTCTACAGCTTTCTCCTATCAAAAAGCAAACACTGAGAAAATCTCTGATCTGCTGTATTTCACTATGTTTTCTCAATACAACTTCTGCACTTCCCCAAAAGAATTTTAGTTCTTGTGACAGTGATATTGATTTGGTCTGACTTGCCAAGTGGAAGACTTCTGCTCAGTAGCACAAATATATCACTGAACTGATAAATCCCAAAGTGAATAGAACAGCACATGAATCACTACCCTAATAAATCACTAGGACAACAGAAATAGCATTACAAAGACAACTTAGCTTTTTCACTTGCACACTTCTCCATCTGATGGCATTTTTTGACGTGACTTGAGACACATTCTGCTCAAGCAACCTGCTCATTTTAAGGCAGTTTTATCATCAAAATCCATGCTGAGAGATTTTATTTTTGTCCATATACTCAGTAATACAGAAGCATGAACTATTAAAAGTCTTAAGATGCTATTGCTCTTTGCATAACTCCTTCACAGAAATACATGATGTGAGTTCCTCCTTCAAGCATATCTATACTGATTCTAGAGGGCATGAGCTAGCTGTCAGTTTCCCTCAGATTTAGTAGCATGTGCTGTGACACAAGGCTGTAGTTACAGAACCAGAAAACAGTATTTTGAAACCAGGTTTAAAAAAGGTCACTATTTAGAACAGAAAAAGATACCAAGAGCAAGTGATTAATGCATTAATAGCAAAGAGATGTTAAAATAAATGCAAAGTAACCAGGTGAAAACAAAACTCCACAAACATATCCCTGACTGAACTGTTGCTAGTATTTGCAACTATCAAAGATTATGCAATAGTACTTACCAGTTTAAATTGCATTCAGAGATATGCTTTTGAAAAGTGTGAAAGTTTACCTCAGCATTTCTAGTCCTTGGAAGATTAACAGCCCTCCTGAGCTTCTTCACTGATTCCGTTATAGCAGGAGTCTCTACACAATCCAATGTAGAACAGATTTTTCTGACAGTCTTAATTATGTGATCTACTGCTTTATGCTGGTTCTAATAAGGAATGTATGAGAGAACAGATTGATCTGATCACAATTGTGAAACCCAGTATTACTTCAATTTTTATTACATCTTTTAGAATTAATTGCTATAAAATTTTCATTATGAGATGAATATCTCAGTTACATTACACAGTGCTGTAACAACTTCATTAAACAAAACCTTCAGCATTGAGAGCTTCCTTATAGCTCAGTTCCCAATGTCAAAAATGTAATAGCACAGATTCTAGAATGAGATCCCAGGAAACATTATGAGGTTTCCAACCATTTTTCTATTAAGCTGTTGGCAGACAACTATTTTCTATTGAGAGATTAAGCTCAAATTCCCTCATGGCATAAAAAAAAGGGGTAGTTTAAAAAAAGATATTCAGTTAGCATGAGAAAGGACTGTTAAGAAGAAGTAGTGTTTGAATTTCAGCCTTCTTAAAACAAATGTAGTTTCAAATTACCCTTAGACTACACTATAGCTCATCTAATGGAATTTTAGCTTTTCTATTTCACTTTAATATACTTTTGTTTGTTGCAACTTTTGCCTTACATATTGTTTTAAATGGCTCTTCCAGACAAACAATTGCAAACTGTCATCTTGGAGAAAGAAAGGGAGGTTACCTACTTTACACAAATCTTTTTTTTCAAGGATTAGATCAGCTTCTTATCACAGAATGAAAATGTTAGTAGGCTGCTTAAGACCAAGTCAAGATGTTCCTAGTATTCCCTTCATCCTCCTCTTCCAAAAGAAGAAAAGCCACTTATATCTAAATTATCTCTGTGTTCTTGGGCTTTGCTTTTAATGTAAATTAAATCAAATTCAACTTTAAAGAATATGAAGTTTTCAAGAGTTCAAAATTAACATATTCACTTCAAAATAACCTATATATTAAACATTTAAAACGTTTTTTCACAACCACTTATGAGCACTTACAACTAAATAAAAGGGATTAGTGTAACACACTCTTGTTAAGACATGTACTGATTTCCAGCCCCCTGCCCTCCCCATCCCACCAGACACCCTCATAACCTTCCTGCAAACAGAGAGCAAAGAAGCCATCTAAATAAAAAAACTTTTTGGCAACAATTAACTTTATCCTGGTAAGCAAACAACCAAAAGTCAGAAGACATTGTAAATATTTAAGCCACACTTTCCAAGCTAATGCTTTGAAGATAACAGCTGTTTTGATACATGAAAAGCAAAATTTCCGCTCCTATTTTCCTCGCAGGGTCTCAATCTTAATAAAAAGACAATAGACAAATTCTGAAGTGGACAACAACATGAAATTGCAGGCTATGAAGATGTTATTTATGGATTACTTTACCCTGTTTCATTTTGATTAGCAAGCTTCAGCTACCGTACGTGTACAAGGAATAAAAAAAATTCCAATTCAATAAATGCTAATATTTGGACCTATTCATTATCACCTACAAGTTACATCTCCCATCCTTAATAAGATTGTAGAAAAAGTAAAACATAGGGCTGAAGTGAGATGTTTTGCATTCCTCACTCCAGCCTGTGAAATCTGTTAAACAAGCAAGCTGACACAGCTGCAAGAGCAAAGCAACAACCACCACCATCTCCAGAAGCAGTAAGACCTCACTCCTCTACAAAAATGTGTGAAAAACTACCCCTGAGAACAAAGTAACATTAAGTGACTATGTAAACAGTGGACATCAGCTTGTTCAGACCTGCATTCCCAGAGAGGCAGGCAGGCAAAGAAGAAAAGTATTAAGTCTTCAAATATGAATTTGAAGACTCCTCTAGAAACTGTTTAAGAAATATATTTCTCTCTTTAGGAGTTTTGGTCTCCAAATTACATTACTATCAGGAGTTAAACAAAGCTTCTTCTTTTGGATGTCAGTAAAGCAGGTTATCTTCAGCTAACTTTTGCATTTGGGAATTCACTACTCCACATGCAAGTGGTTTTTAGCTACCTAACATACACTGAAACAGACTATTATTTTGACAGCATATTTAAAATTAGTGCAGAATAAGACATTATTACACTTGGTGTAAAACTTGCTTGTATGTTCCAAACACACTTCGGTTATAGCTTCCGTTGTGCACAATTACTGCTCACTTTTGGGTAGATTTTTATCTGTTACAAATAGATCATTCATGGCTGACAATAACTGACATAGTCAGGATTCAGACCTTTTCCCTATTGCCCTGAATTAATCTCTTTGAGGCTTTTTAAGGAAAAGATTATTTTGCACCCCAGGACTTAGAAGATATATTTCTAAGTGTGATGATTAGGGAATACTCAGTTCACAAGAAAAGCTAGCAAGAAAAAGAGCAGCAGCATTCTAAAAATCCATGATTCCACATTTGGCAGTTTGTTCTAATCTCAGTTTCCCCAAGAATATCTGCAAGTCTCTTTCCCAACTGTCTCATGAGTAAACTTTCTCATGCTGCTTTTGGTTCAGCAATAACTCATGATGAACTTACCTCATTTTTAAGAGCTATGTTAACTTGCTTGTGATACACATCAAGAAGCTCTTCAACAGAACATCTGCAAGAAATGGTAGTTATTGAATATATGTGCAAAAACAAACAGTCTCAGTCAGAAATCTAGCTGTGAGCTTAATCACTAAAACCACCACATAACATTACCTTCTAATAGGTTCTCTGCAAGGCTTTTCTACTTTGTAGAGGTGTTTGGTTAGATGTATGGGTGTTCTGTCATCATCTTCCTGCAATAAAATGCTAGATATTAAGTCCAGTTCTCACCTTTCTATAATTTGCAATACTGTTTTAAAAGTTTCTTTCCTAATATCTATGGAGCAGAAAGGGAAACAACTAAGTTGATCTTTTCAAAGGGGAAAAAAAAATAAGATGACTAATTAATAGCTTATGAAATGTTTACACACTGGGACAAGGAGAAGAGGGAAGAAACAGCAATCAAGTGCCTGACTATGCAGATAACCAAATATTCCTGTCTTCATGGTCTGATACAGATCTAACTAAATCTCAAAACAGTTTTCATCTTTTAACTCATGACTTTTTGCTCCCTCTCTTTCAGGCCTCGAGTTTAGTCCAAATGCTTGCATACTTTTTCCAGCTATAGTATTTGGTCTAATAGGAGAGATTATCCATATTGTAGTATTTGCCTTGTGAAAATTCAGTACGAATTTTACTTCCTCTCAGTGTAAGAGGATACAATCCCCAACACCAAGCAGACATAGCAATTTGTTAACAACAAAAAGGTTACACCACAGATCTATTAACTCTCAAGCAGCCTCTCAACCTCTTGAAGACTTGCACTGCTGCCACAGTTCAGGAGGTACTTACCGTTCGGGCCAGGTCTCTGCATATTACACTCTGGGTCAGGAGCTGCAGTCTGATTTCTGTATCCCATTTCCGACAGTTCTGAATGTATTCATGACTTCCTACGCAGTGCTTACTGTTAAACAGAAGAGAGCTGTTGTTACACCAAAGATACACAACTTCTCAGAAAACTCACATGGAATACTGAAGGTAACCTGTTGGCTCAAAACAGGGAAACGGTGAATCGGCCTTCAAAACTTACTTCTAGATCTCATTTTTACTTCTGCAGAAGTGTCAGCATACTATGACAAATACCTATACTGAAGCTCTTAACTACTGTGGCTAACTTGAAATTAAGTATTCTAACCCAGAAAACTAATGGGTATTTACAAACTACTAGTCTGAAAAAAAAACCCAACCACCGAAGCCCACGTGTTATTTCAGATTATTAGAAATTATCAATAGGTTTTTATTCCTGGTTGCTGGGATTTGAAAAGCAGCTGAAAACTACAATATCCATCTACCAAAATGATCTAGAAATCTGCATCTGCAAAAACCTGTTTGTGTCCAACACAACAGATGCCAGATTTGAACAGGTTTCTAGGAAGGTGTTGAGAACCTACTTTGCTGTATCCCAGAGCAACTATAAAGATTACAGACCTTGTGCAAAGCATGACTCTCACATTTTTAAGGCTTCTGCTTTAACACATCTATTTGTTAAAGATATACTTTCCAGTAACTGTGCCATGAAAAAGCATGAAGTTAAATATTAATGAAAAAGAGTTTGCTTACTTCTGTAAAACTTCTTCTTGGCCACAGACTTTCAGGATATAGCTGCCAATGTCCACTTCATTCAAGTCATCATGCACCCAGCAAAGTGCCTGCATTATTATAAGCTCAACAGGGGAACTCACTGTTTAAAGAAATTACATCTAAAAGTTAAATATAAATCTATAGAAAATGATAGTAACCATTGTTCACTCACAAAAAGGAGTTAAGGAAATTTATTTTTACGCTTGTAGGGAAAGCTCTTCTAAACTTCGTAGTTTGAGATCTTCACTTTTTTAATCACTAAGGCAGGCACCTTCTAAAATCTGCCTGTAGTTTAAGAAATTACTAAATCCTATTTAAAATGGAGTACAGTGTGGTGACTTGATTAAAAGTACAAAAACCGGTCTGCAGTCTGGATTATAGGACTTCTTATAAGATAGCTCTTTTTTCAAATCATAAATTTGCCTTATTTAGCCATGACTTCAAATAGGTACATGATCCCAGAGGTGCTTCAAATTTAGAAATGATTATCTGAATAGCTGGAAATGGAACTTCTCCATTTTCTCTGCTTGAGGAAGTTAGTATCAGCTGTAGCAGTGGCTTATCCTACTGAAAGTCCTTTTTTTGTTTTTCCTTTCCATCTGCCTAGGGTAGTTTCTACATTGTGTAGATCACATCTCAGCAAGCACAACCAAGGCTTTGGCAACCAAGCACAACCAAGACTTTGACTCCTACCTACCAGTACTTCCATATCAGGCTCCAAATGCCCTTTTTTTGAAAACAGTTTCTCTTCTATCTAGCAACTGCCAAACAAAATAAATAATCCCAGTCAACCCCCAAATTCACTCGCTCACAGCCACACAGATATGCTTTAACACCATAAACCTTTTAGGTACCTTCCCTACCTAGTTTCTCATCTTCCCCTTTTAATTATTTACAAATAATGTCACTAAGTATCTCAAAAGTCTGGGGAAAAAAAAAAAACAAAAACCAAAACCAAACAGTGTATAAAAGCATTTTAATTTTTCACCAGGAAGTCCTGAATTTTTATTTTCCCCTTCAGAGACCTTCTTAATTTTTCTGAATCATCTTTTTGTAAAAAAGAATTGTTACTGTTATGCTGGGTACAGAGAGGCTATGCCACAGTAATATCTTCCACAACACAAGTGCTTCATCTTACTAACACATGACTAATTTTTCCAAGCACACAGGTATTTGATAACATATGTAAAATGAGTATGTAGAAGTCAAAAACAAGGAATGCTAGGAAGTATGAATTCAGAAACACCAATTAACTAACCATTAAAGACTATTTAACTTATTTTCATCTAGACTTAAACAGCTGTACTACCTTAAGCACACGACGTGGTGGCTGACGGGGAAAAGAGATGCAATAACAGTTTATGGGCAACAGTCATAGGCTGCACCAGTGAAGGACTGACAGTCCTGCAGAGTCCAGTTCAGCAATGCAAAAGTATGTTTACCACCTATTTCTCACCCTCTAATCAAAGACATGAATTCCTTGCTGCTGCACAATGATTGCTCAGGCAGACTTGTACTTCCACGTAAAGAATAATAAATTAATGCAAAAATAAATAGGTATAGTAAGCAAATATATATAAGGTCTAAAATATTTTTTTTTCCCCTCCCTGGTCCTTTCTACACACTGAGTTGTCAGAACTCTGGCAGGATGCAGTTCCTTCTGAGCAGGACAGAAAGCCATACTAAAGTAATTCTAACATTAGGATGCTAAGGTATGCAATTATATGACCAAGAACTGAAGGAATGAAATGAAGAATTAAAGATAATTAAAGAATAACTGTCAATACACCTATTACTAGTCACATATGAGCTACTGACACCAATCTTTCACTAGCTACAGAAGATAAGTAGTTTAACTGTGATTAGTTCCAGTACCAGAAAAGGAAGACAGCAGAAAGTGCAAAGAATAAGATATGTAAGGCTAGAATGGGAAATAAAGGGCTGAAGCTGTAATATTTTAGTCACCCTACCAAAGCCTTTTGTAGGAAAGGATTAAGCCTGTACTACTAGGAAAGTGTCATCAGAAGGATGAAGAGCAGAAAAACCCTTCCTAGACTATGCTTACAGTCCACCTCATTTCTTAACAATAGAGTATTAAAACACAGCAGGGTAACTCTAAGGCCTAGCAAATGAACACAGAATGAACACTGAGAGCTCATTTTCCAATACAGCAGCTAGGTGAGTAAAAGACTAATTCTGAGACTTTTGAGAACAACTACCTCTAAAGCATTACAGATAAGGACCACAACAATTAAAAATTCCAGCATGGCACAGGTGACACAGTATTACTAGGTGACACTGTTTAGGAATGGGAATGGACACTGAGCAGTATATTGTTCCAGTGGTATTTTATTATGAGTTATCACCAAGGATTGCCAAAAGTTGACAGCACCCAGAGTTACAGCCTTTAATATAAAGGTACTGTGCAGTCTTAACTGCAGAGAGAAAATTATTTTTTGCAGAACAATAAGGCAAGCCTAAAAGTTCCACCCCAAACTAATACTCTTAGATATTCACAAAACTGGGCCAGCTATCTGAGCCACATTGCAACTGCATTATTGTAGTGTTTCTCTTCATAATTGTATACTGAAATCAAGTAATACATAATTTCAGTGTCTCCTCTTATTCCCTAACAGCACTTAGTCTGAATTTTCAGTTAGCTTGCAAGAGTTTATTTAAACATACATTACAGGGTGGAAATTAAAAATTAAAAGTTAATAATCTCAGTTCTGGTGTCATCATCCCCTCAATTACAGTGAAATAGGTCAAACTCTTGGAAAACTGATGTAACCTTCCCAGTTGTGGACAGAACAGTGCTTCTGGTTTGCTTGGCTTTTCTTTTTAAAACAAAAGTTGAACTTTGACAGCTTCTAAACATTTCCTGACGAAGGCACTTACCCAGAATTAGGTTCTTTCTTCATTTACCTTCTCCACATTAACTACAAGTAATCCACATATGTGAAACCCAGAGACTACAAAAAACTGAAAGCCAGAGCCCTATATTGAGTGCACAATCTTAACTCACCATTCTAAGTCTTATAAGCAAAGTCCAATTTAAAAAGCAGGAACATACCATCACATGTAAAAGTTACTGGTTGCTGGAATTCTTCGATTTCTATAGAAACCTTGATACTGGCACTCTCCCCACTTATATTTCTTTGCAGCATGATTGGACTCAGCACAAAGCCTGGATTTGTTTGCTGATTAGTATAAGGAAACTTGGTCCTCAATCTGAAAGCAGAGAAGGTTTATGAAACATTGTAATAGATAAGTCTAAGGCTAAAGCAAAACAACATGGTAATAATCACAAGCCAGAACAGCAAAGACTACCTTTTACCTAAATTGTATGTACCAAACACCATTTAATTCTTCTACTCGCAACAGAACACTGCCCACAATAATTACACAAGTAGTAGTTACACAGGGAGAAAACTCTAGCTTATAATTAAGCAAGTTTTCCATATATATCTTAAAATAGTTAAGGTCAACATTTACAGGACATAACCAGCTTCTGTAGAAATAAAGCTCTAAACTGGTTTTTAAAATATTCATCTACAGCATTTGGTGAAAATGAGGGTTTGTTTTTTGTTTTTTTTTTAAAGACTGCTTTCTGTTCCATACAGAAGACCACACAATTCTTCATAATTCCATTTTTGGAAGTATAACCTGAACTTAAGACAGTATGCAGAAGGTTCTTATTCCCAGTTATGGAAGTTGAGAAAGAGGCTTAAATTAAGGGAAAGGCTTTTAGGACACAAACAGTATAAAACATTCACTTTGTAATGACCAGGCAGTACTTTGATAGCTGCTTTTTGTTTTCTGCCATTTAACACAGATTAAATTAATCTTCTGCCATCATTAAACTAGTATTAGAGATTCTAAACTGAACTCATCTATAATCGTCATCTGCTTCATCACCTTGATTCCTGATAAGAGCATGAATAGGAAGGGGGGAAAAAAAAAAAAAAAGAAAAAAAGAAGTTTTCCACACTCAAGTCCATCAGCATTTTAAGCACTGGATCTTGAAAGAAAGGACAATTGGATTTAACTAGATTCAACAAGCCTATTATCAGAGCTTTGTTTTAATATTTTTCATCAGCAAGTTTCACAGGTGTACGTGACTTCAGTCATTTCGTGGAGCAAGTTTGTTTTCATAAACAGTAAATGTTATGCTTCAGATTCAACGATTTCTACTTCCTCTGTTATTTACTGGATTTTGATCTTGAGAGGGAAAAAAAAAGCAGGACTCTCAGTTTGCCTTCTCTAGGAAGAAGTAAAAAAAAGGGCAAAACAAATCTCTTACTAAATTGTGTCAGTAAGCGAAAACAGAGCATTTGAAGTTATCAAGTGTCATCATCTTTGTTATGACCTTTAAGAAACTCACCACCTGATCAAAGCAGGAACAAGTTTCAAGGTTTTATTTGTTATGGAATTTCAGTTGCTGAAGTAGTAAGAGCATTTATGGACTAGAAAAGCATTGAGTGACAGGATTTAGTGAGGTGTATCAACTAAGAAAAAAAGACGACAATTCTTTCAAAACAAACTGTACTAAAAAAATATGATAGAAGGAGATACAGATATACAGAAAAATAATTTTGAGAATAAAGAAGTATTAGAAAACCAAGGAAAAAGTTGCAAGTCACAGGACCGAAAGAATGAAGAGGAAATACAAGCTAAAAACATTAGTGCCAAACACCTTAACAGTTCTGTTGCGTTCTTGATAAAAAAGGAAAAACTGGGATAAGAAAAGGGAAAAAGGACACATATTGGTACCTGCTCCATTAAGCAAAAGATCTAGGACTGGCTGTGTGAACCTAACTGTAAATTAGTTACTCTAGTTTTTAGTTCTGAAAGCTAAATTTGTGTTCAGTAATTTCTTACTTCGTAACTGCTTGAGAAAAAGCTGACAGTTCTTGATTCTGCCCTTCAATTTCTTGGAGAAGCACGTTTTCTGTCAGCATGCCAGTGGTCCCATTGTCTTTCTGCAACTCAAAGATAATACAGGATTTAAATAGCTGCAAACATATTCCTACAGCCAGCAAAGCCATATGTAGGTGATAGATTTTCAGAAGTCTGAGGTTTACTATAAATTTTATCTAACCTACTTTTATGAGAAAAATGTCTACCATTACTAAGATGAAAAGCAAAGACTCACTGGACCAGTGACTCCTTTACAGAAAGTAATTTGACAGCATCATTATCAGTTAAGACTAAATTGCGAGCATAAGTTCCTGAGCTCTCAGCAGTGAGCTGCTACATTAGAATTTGGCTAAATTTTGCTGAATCATAAAATAAAGACAATGAAACTTTTTTTCCCCCCCTTTTTTCTGCAATTCAGCCTTCAGTACAGCACTAGAATGATCTGTTATACATCAGTTCTGCCCATGATTGCCTCTTTCTACAAAGCAGGAAAAGATAAATTGTACACTGGAAGGAAGCAGCATTCAGAACACTAAACTCCTATCTCATGGTATCGAATTACTGCTGGTTTAATCCCTTGTGCCACAGGCACCCACCAGCACCCAAAAATGCACACCACAATCTCCCAAGTGTCTAATCTAAAAAACAATTGCTAAGAGAACAACAATATCTGATGAAATCTCAAAAACTCCCCACAAACAAAAAACTGCAGCAGTTTTAAATCGAGATCTGTTTTTGATCCAAATGCTAGTGTAAGCAAAAAGCAGAAAGCAGCTGGAACAGCCAGTGGGGCTGAGGTGAAACTCAATTGTCTGTAGTCTAACAGCCACCACCGACCTGAAGCACTCACTAAACTCCAGCCAGACATTCCCCGGAATAAACTGAGCTTGAAGAGTCTGCCCATGCCCAACCCAGGGTCTTTGCACACAGAAGATAAAGCCTTCTGACCAGTTACATTTTATAACCAGAACTTTAACTAACGATGCTTACAAAAAACTTTAATCCACCCAGGAGTCCACATAAACGCGGAGTGCACTGTAGGGTTTTTTTTCCTGAAAATTATCACAATTTATTCACATTTCTCATGGCCTTAACTAGTATGTTGGTTATTTATTATTAGCTGACAAAGTTAGCTGAGCATTTAATTTCATTAAAGCCTATCAGACAAGGTAGTTAAATTAGACCAGCTCAGAAAAGGAGTCAAATCTGTAACACACAGACCCAGGACCTGTCAAGCCTTTGTCTTTTAGCACTTTTTGCTCAAATTCACTTGTTAAAGCAGTACAGCATAAACGTAGAAGGGGTAATATATGTAGCACATAATTGCCACTTGAATTGCATTTCACCCTAGTTATTTCAGCTAAAATACTGTTTTCATGAACACTGATGAGTTTGAAAGGATAAATTCCATATAACTGGGGATTAGCCATACCACAGGAAGCAATTAGAGCAGGAAGCTGTAAAGCCACAAAACCTGGAATGAAGTTCAGGAGCATACATAATACCTTAAACGTAAGTCTAACATCTCAGACAAGTTCTATCACATCAAAATACTTCTGGGCAACTGCACAAGACCTGCTGACAGACCTGTACTAGATACAATTGCACATGTGTTCTTAAAGCTATTACACAATAACAAAAGAAAGAAATCATGCAAGGAAACAGGAAGTCAACAGACCAAGTGAAAGGTAAACACCCTCCATAAACATTCAACTAACTAACTACTGGTCAGCACTCAACACAAAACTCAATCATGCCAATTCAAGAAGTTGGCTATACAACTGGTAAATTTTCTCTTTTTAGGAGCTGTTTTTTAAAGAGGTTAAGTAAGACTACAAGTAAAGTACTCAAAGCACTTTGCAACTCTAACCAGAGTATAAAAGCACAAGGGGACAAGGGAGAAACTGCACGAGGGGACTACTTAAAGTCACACCAGGGATGTTGGCACTTTATGCCACTGTGTGACCCTTCTGAATCAAGTACAGCAAACGTCATAGGTTATTGTGCTGTTAAATTCAAAGAAATTCAGAGAGCTGCAAGGCTTCTGTATACACAGAAGGTTGGCCAGGGTAGGCAATAAATTCTAATGTAATGAGTGAAGACCAAAAAAAAAAAAAAAAAAAAAATTATTTGGTTAACCCATAGCTGACCTGAGAGTCACAGCTGACTAAAGGGAGAGAAAACCAATGCATTACTAGAAATTACCTCCTGATGGACAATCAAGAACATTAAATACCTCCTTGCTTTGTAGTTAATTTCAATACTAACTTTTGATTGCTTTTGGGAAGATAATTTCAGGAGGACAAATTTTGATGAACTAGAAATCTGAACTCAGATGATTAGGGTTTTGAGCCACTAATAGGACTTTAATTGCTTTAACTTCCAGATGAGTGAATCTAAGAGGTGCAAAAGCTATCATTCAAACAGGAAATAACTTGTAGGAAAGGATTTCAGACCAAGCTAGATAAGAAGTTCATTGTCAACACAGCCTGCAAAAATAGAAGTAGTCTGCAAATACAGTCACTCTTAACAATAAAAACCAAACTCAAACTCCAGTAAATTTCCACACGTGAAGTAATGACTTAAATCCCATGAGTACATAAAGCCTTAAGACTCTTCAGCTCTGTGCACAGGAGAAATAGAAAAGACAATACCTAAAACAGGACAAAATGATGACTGTCACTATCCTTTCTGGAAGCAGAGGCAAAAACACTGAAGTATATGAAGGGGAATACTGAATATATTCATGAATATAGATATAGTCATGAAATATGAAACAAAACTCAAAGCAATCTATTAATATAATCACAATGCAGGAAGTTTTACAAATAATTTTGTTTAAAGGAGGCAGTGAGACTTTGAGCAATTTAATGGGGAAAAAAATAATCCACAGAGTTGGGATGCAAGACCTCAGAATATACTTTGAAGGATACATATACCTCGAGGTAAGTTAGAATGCCTGAGAACTGTCAAAAATAGAGGTGAAATAACTCAGTTTGCTGTTTCACATGGAAAATTATTTAAACTAGCATAGGATGAGCAACAGAAAAAGCAAGAGACACAGGTAATGTTAAAAGGATATCCATCTGTCTATAGATCTGTCTATTGTCATCTTTAGTAACTCAGCACAATCAGCAGACACAACTCTCACGCTAAATAAGTTCTGTATCAGCAGCTACCTTTCTAATGCAGACTAGCACTAGAGTACTATGCTAAAACTACTTAACCACAGACTGAAGGAACAGAAGCAGAAGGTAAATCTTGACATTTTGGTTGGGTAGTTACTGTAAGGATTTGCTACAAACTAAGACCCTGTGTGAGAAAGACAATGGCTAAGAAGATCAGCTATATACACAGATTATTTCTGAATTATTTATACTAACAGGATCGATACATGCTGTTGTGATGCCACCATAAAGCAAACACAGTAAAAGTGCCCCTGCATGTAGTGAGGGTTTATTCATGCCACTGTACAAGACACCTGGTAAACTCTGCTCTCACAGAGAACCATCATTCTCATAACCATATTCAAAAAAAAGTGACAGGAAAGAGAAGCTATCACACAGACCTTGCCATGAAAGCTGACAGGAAGTCACTGCCTCTTGTAACATATTGAGGTAAAGATCAAAATGGGTCCTTATCTTAAATAACTGCTGTTCCATCCTGTTAAGAACATTAACTAAGAGCCAGTTCTGAATTTGTTTCTGCTGCAGATCAGATGACTGATAAAGACAGTGAGGGCCTGGAACAGCCCCTCAGTAGCAGGAGGAAAGGACCACATGTGAAAGCAGAGCTTGAGTGTTCTATGAATCAGTGAACACATGATCTGCAAATAGCTTGGGGTCAGACCTGAAGATCAGGAAAGACCCTTTTATATCCTGCATTCTTGAAAAACCTCTGGAATTCATAAAAACAGACTTCACTCAGCAATAGTCAAATACTACTTTCCACAGGCAACACCTCAGAAGCATGGCTCCAGTACGGTCTAGATGTTCCAGTCAATAGTTACATTACAACCAGCTATCACTGGAAAACTGACAAGCACATTAAGGTAGCACGGCAAACTGAAGATGCAAACTGCCATAGAGCCCAAATTTACATGCCTTTCCACATGCTAGGAATTAACTGAACTCACATATCACACACAGTTCAAGAGGGGAAAAAAATAAAATAAGTTAGACCCAAGATCTTCACAAAAAACAGAGGTAAAGAATTCTTTTGGCTTCAGGTTTTGTGTTTTTTTCTTGTTCTCCTCCACTGGCCTTCTATTAAACTTGTGTCAGAATACTGACAACTGGCCCAGAAAAAACAGGAAATCCTTCAAATGAGGTGCCAAAAATTTCACTTCAATGGAAATTTAGACTGCCTGCTAAGCCAAAGTCTAGCAAATATTCATTTTTCTGAGAAAAATATTCCCCAGTTTGGGAAGGAGAAAGGGAAGAATTAAGGAAGAACTTGGAAAATATCCTTGACTGATAACAGTTGTTTTTTATGGCATGTCCCTACTCTACTAAAAACACCTAGAAAGGCAATACAGAAGACTTACAACAGATGCAATCCAATGCCTACAAGGGAGAGAAATATTTTATTCCTCCCCCCAATCAGTTTAATACATATATGTTAAAATATAATGTCTTATGATGGAATTATCACAGAATTTAAAAAACTGGAGAAGTTAAATAATCTACAGTCATTTACTGGACTTGGAAAAAGGTAGGATGCACTTTTGGGGATGTAATTAACTGAAGAAACTGTGACAGTATTGATCAGCTGCTGTACAGTTCAGTTTTGATACAAACTGCATGTGCTGAATGTCCAAAAAGATGACTTTCATAACCAAAGCCTCTACTGACATGTTTGTCTTAAATTTTTGATGAAAGTGAACATGATCCTAGAGCAAAAATCAACCTTTAATCAGCCCGTTGAAAGTAACATCACACAAAGATGGCTTGCTTTCTTCCAGAACGGAAGTAAAGGGTTTGTCACAGTAGGTATCCCACCTGGATTCCAGGATAGTCTAACCAAAAGATTTGATTGCAATCTCTTTAGCATTCCTGTACAGAAGGAAAGCTTTCTATCTACATAAAAGAATCACAGTACTCCTATGAAAGACTGCAAGTGATACTGGGAGAGCAGAAAAGAGTTTTCACTATGCCATCTTTCTAGTCTACCTTTCCTTTTAAAAAAAGCTGACAAGTGCAAATACTAAGGCAAAATAATGTTGGGGTTTTTTTCAAAATCCAAGATTAAAGCTCCTCAAGATAAAGTTTTCACTGCCTAATTTTCCGTGGTTTTATTTTGTAGCATTGTGTGAATCATATTTATCAACATGATTTAAATACTTAAGAGTTCTAAAGATTACATCTGTTTCTTCTTCTAGTGTGTTACAAATCAGCAACTGCCTCAGTAAACATGGAAAGATTACAAAAGGCTAGAGTTATACTGGGATCCAGTTCAGTAGCAATGTTCAGTTTTCTGAATATCACTGATGCATTCACCAGTAATATCCACTATTAAGACACTGCTCAAGCCAAGTGAGGTTTAATAAACAAACCTAGACCCTAAAGTGTCTTTAAATACTGAGATTAATCTTTATTATTACGTTGCAGTTTAAACATACTGGTTTACATACCTGTGATGTTTGGCCCTGCAACTTTGCAAGATGGGTTGTTTTCATGTTTAAGGACTGGCTCCTTGTAACTGTTGCTCCAGATGATTTCCCATTAACTTTTCTTTCCAGGTGACAAGTTACTAACAGCTTTTCTTCCAGCAGCACTGCATCCCATGGATCTTCTGCAGTCATGCTTGAAGCCATCTCTCCATCATTCTCTGCCTTATTTAAAGTCTCTGTACTATCCACTTTCGGTTTACTTAGAGGATCTAAATCTAACCAATCAAATTTACTAACATCCCTGCAGCTCTCCGAGACTGAGAGGTTAGCAACTGCAGACTTTATAGCGGTCATCTCGAGGTCTGTGCCTGACTTACCATTTTTCAGAAACTCTGAGGTGCTTGCAATTTTGTCAAATACTTTTGCCATTTCTGGTGTAAGGACTGGAGGATATATAGGTAGGCTTCCTTGTGGATGGAAAGGTGTAGTAGCTGCCAATGGGTATGAAATGTATTGCGACTGTCTAGGAAGACCAAGATAAATAGGTTCTCTAGAGTGATAGGAGGACATACTTGGATGGAATCCATTCTGAAATACACCAGTCTGTTTTGTGAAAGAAGCTGAGGGGTAAATAGGAGGTAAAGTGCATGTCGCAGGTGCTGGTATCCCAGGCATCCAGTGTCTTCTCTGACCTGTAGGCCCAAGATAAAATTGTGAAGGCAATGATGGACTCAAAATAGGACTTGCTGGCAACGTATGTACTTTATTAGATGATTCAAAACTGTCATCCAGCAGCAGTTTCTCTAGTTCAGCATGAGTGAGCTTCTCTATGTCAATAGTACTTAGCTTATCTTGCACGCTCTTGGCATCAGACTCTGGAAACACCATGAGATCATGGTCCTGTTTGCTATGAGTCTGTGCTTTTTGTCTGGTGCTGCTTGAAGAATGAGAAGTTTGTTTGTTACCAGCTACACCTCTTTCTTTCTGCATCTTAGCTAATGCCTCGGCTTCCATCTGCAACGCCTCCTCTTTGTCCACATCTTTTGACCTCGTGGCTGCCAAAGAAGGTGATGAGCGCTGTTTAAATCCATTGCTGCTGGATATCTGGGCCATACCGCACGAGCAGATGTCCATCTAACGACGCAACACTTCCCTCAGGCTGGTTGTCTCCCCTTGGCTTTGGAATCGATTTAGCAGGTCTGAAAAAGAAAATAAACATTAGATATGCACAAAAGACATGCACAGAGAACTGCCATGTATCACCAACTGACAAGATTGCAGATGTCCTTCAGAAACCCAGGGCATGAAATTTTCATGAGACCAATTTCTAGAGGTGTATCAAACTTAGAGAATCCGCACAATTAAAATCACAGCCTTAAAGTTACGTGAGAGTAAATTATTTTTCCAACCAGTACTTCGAAGTAGGTAAAGTACTTAGTTTCTTTTTGCACCACTAAACCTAACATACAGAAAGGCTATGTTCCTGTACCTGTTTTCAGATTTGAACAACTCTTCACACTTAGCCAGCTTCAGCCTCTGAAGCAGAAATTGTTCTAGAGACTAGCATTGATAAAGTGTCTTATTGGGAAGACTTTCAGTTTTCCCTCAGTGTATTACAAAAGTGACAAGCCTACCAAACTGCTGTACTCAGATTGTGATGGTCATAATGACGCTGAAGGACCTCTCTTCCTTTGGAAAACATCATTGTACTTTACCCTCTTCAGAGAAATAATGCTTATGAAATGCTATTTATTGGACAAGCAAAATAAGCAATTTAAGTTCAGCTGCTCATTAAGTAATCCCTTGAACAGACCCTGGAAGGAAGTGTCATTCCCCACTAGATAAGGGAAGAAACTCTGAAAGGTCAGTTGTCCTTAAGGCCACCACCATGAAAATTACTTCTATTTCTCCAGTTACAATCAGTACTAGTATACTGCACTCACAACATCTATGACTCTTCATTGAAATAACTTCACAAGGTATTACCACAAGACCTATGCTATTTTTTAATATAATTTCTACTTTATTCTACAGCTTTTACACACAGCCAAATTTGAACTGAGTCCAAGAGATAGATGCCTTCCAACAAGAGCTAGCATGCATACCAAGTAGCAAGATAAAAATCATGAATAATGAGTTTCTGCTAGGATTACATAAACCCCAAGCCTCATTAACACACAGTTTCACTGCACTAGATGAACCCTTCAGATGCAAATCATCATGTGTTTAAAACGGGCCACAATCTACAAATTAAGAGTGCAGCAAATAATGTAGATAACTCAAAAGTCTGTCTTTATGTTTCCTGGCTACTTGCACCCATTACAAGTGGGGGTTTTGTTTCTTCCCTTGAATTAGAGCAGAGACGTGCTTTAAGCAAACTGGCTGTACTTCTGTAGACTCACCACACAGACAGCAGGATTCCTGACAGATTTCTAACAGATTCTTTAAATTCTTTTAAGACTCTAGCCAAGTTGGGTTTCTTTTGATTGGTGGGAGTTTTTTATTTTGGGTTTGTTTTTGGTTTGGTTTTTTTTTTTGTGTGTGTGGTGTTTGGTTTTGAAAAAAAAAACCAAACTAAAACCCCCCAATCTACTTAATTTCACTGGCTTGTAAAGATGTGTTTCCTTGACTGTGTAAGAGGTTCTATATATTTCAGCTAAGTCTGAAAACATGAATTTGATGAAACCCTGACAAAGCAGGTTTATACCAGAACTGATGTTACGGGTACCAATACAAGACTTAAAGAGGGTGTATTCAGAAAGACTAAAGCAGTGGTGGACAAATAAAGTTACAAACCCCTAAAAAACATAAGTTAAGTCCTAGGGAATAGTCTTAAGGAGGAGCTTTAGAGGTTACTGGTATGTATCAATTCCAAGTGATAATTATATTCAACACAGGTTGAATCTATAGAATAAAAGCAGACATCAGACCCTTTTCCATACAATATTTTAAGCTGCAGAGCTTGACATTAGTTAGAGCCACAACTGTTGCCATTAGGAAGAAGCCCTGTCCTGTTTACTGCCTATTTGCACAGCTGAGTCTTGAACCACATCAGGGCACTAATTAAAAAACCAACACAAACCCAAACCTCTGGGTTCCTTTATAGACAGTGTAGGTCCCTGGGCCCATTCACAGCACAGCTGTGGCCTCCAGTGCCATTTGGTTCCAAACCTTCTCCTAAAGATGTACTTATTATTTTGTAGATAGTTTAAGCCTACTAGCCACAGATAATATCATAATGAGCAATCTAATATCCTTTACATCAATTGCTCAAACTGCCCAGATAAACAAGCAGGCTTTAATCTCTTTAATTTTTAGCTGGTTAAAAATACTATGTCAGATTTTCAGATGTAAGAAAAACCTGACTTAATGAAGTTCTCCCAGTAATTCTTACTTTGCTTTTCCAAGAACCAGCAGCAAGTTTTCACAATCTTGCTGCTGCCTAAGGATTCTACACAGCAGCAGGACCTTTTTTTAAAAACAAACAACAGCATCATACTATCTGTGACTATTAGAAATGTTGGGGCTACAGCTTTGAAGAGGATTATCAACACGTTCTGGTTCTGCTTGATAATAACAGTACAAAGTGATTTTTCTTAAGGAAAAAATATCAAGATTATATGGTCTTCAAAGTCACTATATATAACAACTCCAACTCCTGAAAAAGGAGGGAACCTTATCTTCCTGCTGAAATGGACAGCTTTGATCTCCATACTCACCAAGCAGTCTCCTACTCACAAGTCACTGTTCCGCAGTCACGACTGCAGATAACCATACACTCCCCAGCACTCAGAAACAGGGTGCACAGCTACTGCAGCACGCTCATTCCCAACATCCAGAGAATCTCAACCACTTGACAACTGCTTTTTACAGCATTTCACATTACAGAGCTGCAGTTTTGTCAGGGTATGACTGCACACTTGCACTGACAAACCCAATGACTTCTAGCATTCAAGAAAGAATATTATTACTAGTGGTTATCTGAAAAGTTCAATTTTATTTTTGCAAGACAATGTCACCAGCATACACACACTTAATTTGATTGCTGTATTTAAGCCCTTCCTTTAGGAAACTTCCGAAATCATGTTAGGATATAAACTTCTGCCATTTTATAATCAGACTCGAGTTTTCAAGCAGACTGAAGTTAAATACTGATTTAAATAGTCTGATTAGACTGCAAGTTTCAGCAAAACTTTATCCTGCATGTCAATTCTGAACTGTGACTTCAAAGGATAAAACACCAGAAAAGCTCCCTAAGTCTAAGACCTTCTTTTAAATGCTAACTACAGCCCAGCAGTTAGCATCTTCAGGTAAGTTTAGCCTCACTTTGAACTTGTGACTTTGTGGCCATCCAAGTTAAAAGGCAGACAGAGTAGAATTTAAACTTCTCCAACATTTACAGAGATGAGGGCAAATTCCATTTGGAATGTGTATCGGCAGAGAATTTCTCTCAAATAATCAGAAGTATATTATTTCAATTCAAATGCCAGAAACAGGAAAACCAGATACCTGAAACACTATCACACGATTTAGAAGTCTGCAAAAACTGTAAGTCACTGGAAGACCTAGAAGTAATCCTTAAAGTCAGGATTGTTCTCGACTCAACTGCTCCACACTATTTTAAGTAACAGTAATAATCTCTTCAACTGTCAACCTGTCTATCTTCAAGAGCACAACTTTATTCCAAACACTTAAAAGAATGTTTCAAATATGGTTTGTTTTTTTTTTTTTTAAACAAAGGAAAACCAGAAGCAATTGAAGGTATTATAACAGAAATTTTAAAGTAATAAAACAGATTTCCTACACCACTTATTACTCTCCTAAAGCTGAAATCAAATGGACACATTCATACTTTGTATACAGTCACCATATCCACACTGCCCTGGCAGGAACTCCCTAATCCTGCCTTGATTCCTTCAAAAACAGAGCTACATCTCAATCACCTGATTTATCTACAACTTTGATGAAAGGCAATTTGTCTCTTGCAGTGAGACTTTGTTAACTTAAAGCAGTATTTTCTTTAAGTATTTGACCAGATGTGATCAGACACTACTCTGCGGATCTTTCTCTGACTCCAGTCTAACAGAGCTCTTTACTCGGAGGCAAGTTTCGAGGAAATGTGTTTAGACTCTAAAGTTCATTTGCTCACTCAGGTACCTGTGTATTGCTATGTAATTTTGTGGGACTATTGGTCATTATTCATTATTTCAAAGGAGCAAAATGCTTTTTCAGAAAAGCAAAGTGCAGCAACAAAACTTAGTAATAAAGAACCAAGAAACAGCAAGCTCTCTGACCATCTCCTTCAGATCAAAGCGTCTGCCTGGAATGGAAATTCGCGTCAAACCAGACTTTCACTTACAGAGGCTTACCTAATAAATAAATAAAGAAACTTTTAGATGCACAAGTCTAGCAAATACATAAAATTGAACCACAAAGAATTTTTTCAAATAAGGAATTTATGGGGTTTGGGTAAGAAACTTCAAAAGAATCAACACAGGATATTGCATCTCTACCAGGACAAAGACTAAAAATCTAAATTAGTTTCCTATCGTAAAAAACATAGGATGACTTTATTGGAAATAAATCCTATTACCTTAAGACAAGGTAATCTCCCCATCTGCTCATGTACATGTTAAAATTCTTCTCTACTTGAGTTGCACAATTTTCTTTTCAAAAAACTCAAGGCTTTTAACAGTCTATTTATAATTGTTCTAGTGCTGAACAAGAACAGAACATACTATTTGGTAACTCATTTTTAAGAAATACTTTTTAGTTATCACCAATCGGCACACACAAATCCCCCAGAGTCCATGCACTAAATGATAAAGAAGCAATGATAACAAGACAGATCATTTCCTGCATTCCTGACAGAGTTATATCCAGAGCTTCCTCAAAACAAGTGTAATTTCCACATTAACTCCATGGTTATTTTGCCATTAATTAAAAAAATATTTTATGCATTGGCCGAACAGTGAATGATAGCTTAAGAAATAATAAACCCTTGCCTGCATACCAGAGATGGTTGCAGTTTTACAGGAAAACTTAGCAAAATAAGGCAGCAGTAATATACTATGGAAAGTACCAATCATCTGGAAAGGAATTCATAGCAAGACATTTGCCACAGCGGGAAAACTGCTTAGTAAGAAAAAACACAAGAACTTTGATGTTCAAAAGCTCTCCCTGCCAGATGCATTCGGATTGCTACGAACACAGAAACAACTGAACAGGTACTTCAAGAAGTCACGACATGATTAAGTTTCTGCTTTTTTTAAATACTGTTAGGTCTCAACTGGAAGTTTTTCCATAATGTGTAGGTAGTCCTGAGAGGTTAGTGTTTCAGATACTCTAACATGCTTTCTTTCCACTAGAAACTTAGTAGCTTCTTTAATCCAGTCATGTTAGCAAAATTACAAAGTGCCCCTTTACAGACAGAACTAACAGAGTTAACCAGAAGATTTAATTCTTTTCAATTTTGGTCATATCTACAGAATCTTCAAAGCTTAAATACAGGTGCAATTTTTAATTGGACATCAATTATGAACCAGCACCCATTTCTGTTTTGCTCAAATCATTCAGCTCATAAATACCTAAGCAGCTGCACTGAGACCAGTAACCACATTTCTTTAACTTTGATTTTTCTAAATTTCATTTACATCTAAAAAGTACAACTTTATCACTTTATGACATCGAAAGCTAGCTTTATGGTCTTTCAATACTGGCAACAAATCTCTTAAAAAATCCACCCTTAGCTGTTTCAATGCTTATAAAGACACTTAGCAACTCTTAACTCAATTTTCATTCAGAACACTGTGCAGATATGCCTTACTTTGCAACTGTAGAATTTGTAACCTTTTTTTTAAAATCTGTGTTCCAAGATAGACAAAGGGTGGAAGCATCATCATCCATCATCATGTTCCAGTCAAATATTAAGTGGAGGCAGCTACAGCTACCTACAGATCATATGTTTTCCATTGCCATAAAGTACTCTTCCCCTCCTTGAAGCAGTCGTTTGCACCATTAGTCACTGTAAGACACTCCACCAGTTTATGTGGATAAGTGCAGATTTGGTACAGTATGTTTGCAATCTTCTTCAGCATATCTTAGTTGTATTACTCCTCCTCTCAAATTTTGAGCTCCATCAGCCTTTCATTTAAGTCTGCGTTAAATCCAATAAAAGTTTCATAAAACCAAGCCAGCACCTTTGGGTGTCAGGGATAGAAGAAAACAGGAGCATAAGCTCAATATTATTGGACACTGGATATATTACCAGGATAATTGTTACTACTGCTTGAATCATAACAAGAAGTCCTCAAAGCCAGTCAGCTGAAGACAGAAGTCCAAAATAAACTTGACATTGATTTCACCAGTTGTAGACTCATCAGCTTTTGCATCTCTCTTCCTCCCTATGTTGTTCTCTAACAGCATACCTGTAACTCTTCCTGCCCAGTGTTTTCTGGATGCAGCAATAATGAAACTGATTGCATCCCAGGCTGTTTCATTCTGATGCACTTGGCCAAGATTTTTATTTTCCATGCCTTAGAGCCAAGCTTATTACCAGCATTGTTTGACAAAGGCTAAGAATTTTAGTTCTGTTGCAATGTTTCTCCTTGCAGAATAATGCTTTCATATAACCATTTGCTTTCATATAAGCTTTGGTTTCAGAAGTTTGCTTTTGAAAACTTTTTACTGGTTCTCTCGCTTTTCAGCCACCTCTGAAGTTGTGTTTTACTCCATGTCACCTTATGATTCACTCTTCCACCAACCCTTCGTTTCAAAAGCAACTTGAAAACGCTCAAAACAAAATATTCCACCCAGAATCAACATCAGCAACTGCTTTAGGGTTTGAGGGCTTTAATTTTAAGTAATGTCATGTGTCAAATATTTTGATTCCCCATCTGAGTAATCTGTACAGTAATCCATGATCTGCAAAATAATTTTGTTCTAGAATATCACTCTACTGGAAGGGGCTTCAGGAGGTATCTAGTTCCTTTACCTACTCAAAGCACCCATGAAAGGGTGACAAGGGTGCTCAGGGCTTCACCCAGTTGGCAACATCACAAAGTTTTAGTTAATCATACAGTGCAGGCCTGACCACAGTCACAAATTACCTGGCTAGTACCAGTACTTCCACTAACTCCACCAGTAGTACTAAGCAGAAGATAGCCAATATTTTTAACTGCATATCCATTTAGATCAAAAATATATAGAACAGATAAATTGTGAAGAGAACAGAGAAGAGGAAAGAACCTTCTGTGCTATCTGCTTTAATTACCCACATAGAGATGCCTGAACACTTTCCATATAGTTTTATATTATTCAGTATAGCCAGAGGACAACAGTAAAATCTCAAATTTTCTATATATCTGAAGTAATCCCTGCAAATATCCCTCCTAATGGTACAAAGCATTCAAAATACAGCAAAATACAGGAAGTTCATGATGCAATGGGTAGTGGTTATTAACACAGGGAGATGAAAACAAGCCTCCCCCACAGAGATGCTGTTCTCTGCCCTGTGCAGCACTGCCAGTATACACCTTCAACAAAATATAATCAAAATCATTAGTAGCATAGGGAAAGACAGGCAGGTCACCACAGTTCTGTCAGAGGTTTAACTCTGTATCACTCTATCAGTATCAACCTACCAGTCTAACCAAATGCAATTCTGCTGCAGTAGTCAAATCATTTCTACGACTTGCTTCAGCAGATGAGTTTCCCCTCAGGCAGGAAACTTGCACAGTTTCAGTTATAACCAGCAGATGCTTCTCAGTCACAAACCTAGTACTTATGAACTATTAAGCAGCACTATTGATTACTAATTGAAAGAACAAATGCACTGCTCACATACGTTTTTGCTTTATACATGAGACAATACTAAATGCTGATTAGATGTTATCAATGATTCAGTGATTACCTTTTTGCTTTATACATGAGACAATACTAAATGCTGATTAGATGTTATCAATGATTATATGATTACTTCATTTTGAACACAGCACTGGTAGAAAACTGAGCAGGATGGCTGAATTCAGTCAGACCAAAGGTTCATTTCCTCCTTAGTTTATCTCAAAGGGTGGCTTCAGAAACACAAATGGAACAAAACTAAACCAAGGAGAGCTCATAATGACACTTCCTCAAAATACTCTTCTGGTCTCCACTAATTTGCCACTGAAGTACTTCCTCAATTCTGACTTAACTTCTCTAATGTTAAGACCCTGACGGATTTGGTCCTCCGAAGAATTTATCCAGCTGCATGTTGAACTCACTTCAGCACTCACCCTCTAACCATTGTCACCACTCTGCCTTTCTGCTGTGACTACAATCCAAGTAGAAGATTGTATCAGTTACCAATGACCTGTTCTCCACTTAGCTCCTGTAGTAACTGACATCAACTACAATACTGAAACCCACAAGCTACAAAGATAGGCCGAAGTTATTGTTACTATTAGTCTAATTACTATTAAATGGACCAAATTATTTCACCTAGGTCATCATGCAGTAACTAACTACTACATCTGAACTAATGACATACTCTTAACACAAAACTATGAGATCCTCATACACTACACACTGCAAGCTTCCAGTTATGGTCAGGTTTAAGTCATGTTTTGCATATAAGCTTTAATGCCACACACCTGAAAATTACAAATTACATGAAATATGCAAACAAAGCTTCTCTCTGTACTTCTTCAATGAAAGCACTCTGAAGTAATCCCACTTGGAGCAAACTAAACATATTCTAGGCAGATAATTTCAGGCTGCCTATCTAGTATGGTATAGATCAAAGTAATATCTCTCATAACATTTCTAATATGAGCTTTAAGGAAAATATTTCATTCTAAATCTTTTATAGATTAAGTGAGGTTTAGCATTACTACCATGCTCTGAAACATTTCCTCCTTCACTTGTCCAGTTTGGAAACAACTTCTGCATTCTTCTGCAACAACTGACATCACAGCAACCTTCACAAGCACAAGGGGCTGGATGAATGCAGTATTAGATGACTGATATTATTGACTACTACTGATAAAAACTGAACTCTGATTCTGGTAAATAATTACACATCCACATCTTCTACTTAGAATAGAGATATAGCAGATTTAATAGCAACACTGCGTAAGACATATTGGCAGTTTCAGTTTGACAAGTAAGAAACAGATGAATACAAATTCAGAAAAGGTTTTTTTTTACTTGACATTTTGCAATGCAACATTTTCCATTTAAGGCACCCAATTTTCTTTGTTGCTGCACAGAGACCTACTGAAAAAAATATTAATCTTCAATTTATATACACTGATTACCTGTACTGAGGAACCATTATGGGAGTTCTTAATGATGACAATAATATCTCAAAAGGAAGAGGCACCTCAAGTGTCTAAACCAGGATTACTATTACACTGGATTAAATAAGACAATTGTATTTTACTAAATCAATAAAAACTCTAAATTTCTGATACTTCCTATGCATTTTTTAAAAAAACAAGCATCTTTATATAAAAGACTATTCAAATAAAGCACAACATTAAAGAAAGCAGGATGCTAAATAATTTATTGCTTGTTTGGTTTGTGGGCTGTTTTCTTCTCAACAAAAGGCCATTTAACTTCAAGTATTTGTTACTTCTCCCTGTGCTTTCTGTCACTGCTTTTATCTTTCCTTTCACTGGCCATTTGTACTTACTAGTTTTGCTTCAACTAGCTTTCGGTTCAAAAAACAACAAAAACCACAACCACAACACAAAGCAAACAAACAAAACTACAACAACAACAACAAAAAAAGGAAGACAAAAAAAACTGATGGGCATTATTGTCCCTTTCTTACCCTCCCACAAATGCAGCAAGCAAGCCCAACTTAACCAACTTCTCTTCCTCCCAGACACAAAGTTTTTTCCAGTCCCAGGGTTGGGGGAATGAAGGGGACAACTGCCTGCAAAGCTGACAAAACCAACTAACAAAATGCTTTTGCCTGTCAGATTTTATTCCGCCTGGCCCATTTCTGTTTCCGTTTTGGAGTCTGTCATCTGTCACTATTATTCCTGAAAACGGTTTGTATTCTAAGTAGGTATTGCACAACATCTTTCACAAACTTAAACGTTTTGTCTTAATTTTCAGTTCCCTTTGGAAAGAGACTTGCACTGAACATGCAAAGCTGTTATTTAAAACCTCTCCACCTTTCCCCCACCCCAAATCAACTTCACTGCACTACACTCTAGGACCACTTTTATAACAAGTAATATGATGCTGAGGAAAAGCTTCAGATGTTTCTTTTCTCCCAAGTTCTTTCTTGGACTGCAGCTCATTACCACAGTCTTTCTCCAACAACAGCAGAGCTGCTAGTGGGAGGTTACTCGTGCTTAGGCAACGATGCGTGATCAGATTTTTACTGTTCTGAAGCTGAATAACAAACTCGATCAAGTTGTGAATTGCAAGGCAGTTCTACACTTTCATGTATCACTGCTAATAACTGAAGAGGTCCCCGAGGAAACAGCAGAGGCATTTATGGATCAGTCTGACAACAGTCAACTCCTCCGGAACCCCGGGAAGGCGCAGTCCCAAACCGGCTAATCCACTCAAAACCCCAGCGAGATGAGTAAGAAAAAAATGTAAACCTAGGGGGTCTTGCAGCAATGGCCAAGGCCTTCCTGCAAAGGACAAGTACTCGGACACCCAGAATCTTCTCAGGCTTTCTGCTCAGCTTCAGGTGACAGGTCCCTACCACCCCGGGCACAAGTCCCTCCGAAGCCCGGAGTGCCGTGACGCGCCAGGCGGCTCCTGAGGACGCCTCGGCATTACCGCTCCGTGTTCGAAGCGGCACCGCTCCAGCGCTTCACACGGCACAGCCGGCCGACAGAGGACTTTCGTCGGACAGCGCCTTCGCCACGGCTCCTAGACCGCAAAAGCCCGAACAGCCACGAAGCGGCGGGAACGAGCCGTCCAGACAGCACTGGCCCCGGCCCCGCTGCCCACCCGCCGCCGCGGCCCGAGCCCCGGGCCCCGCCACTCGCAGGTGCCACCCCAGCAGCACTGGGAACATCAGCCGCTCCCGAGCACAGAGACGCGCCGAGGCAGAACCGGCAGCGGGAAGAGCTCAGAGGCCCAGGGTCGCATCGCGGCGACCCTCGAAGAAGGAGACAGCGAAGCGGGACAAGGAAGACGAGGAGCAAGTTGACACCGACGGGGAGGGACGGGACCGGGACAGGAGCAGAGCCCCAGCCTCGTCCCAACATCCAGCAGCGGGGGTCCCCCGGGCTCCCCGCGCCTACCTCGCGGTGCCGCCGCCCCGCGGCAACGGCCATTTCCCTTCGCGTCCCTTCTGCTGCCGGGAGCGCGCCAGGCTGTAAGCTGCCCCGCACCGCCCAGCCGCCGCCGTGCGCTCACTTCCGGCCCCGGCCCGCAGCACTCCGCGGGGCAGGGGGCGGGGCATGGCCCTCAGGAGAGGGGCGGGGCGGAGAGGCGGGACGGGGCACGGCCGCTGGGCTGCACTCGAGCCCTGCCCCCGGTGCTCTCCTGAGCGCCACATCACCTGTTTCCCGCGTCGCCTGCTGACCGTACGCTGCGAAGCCCGGCCGGCGGCGGGGAAATGGGCCGGTAACGGCCGCGCGGCCGGAGGGGCCCGATGGTAACTGCGGCAGCAGCGGCTGCTGAGGAGCCCCTTCTGCCAGGCCGGCGGGGACTGGGTGGCTCTGAGGTGACTCTCCGTCATTTCCTGCCCTTATCGCCCGATCTGCCGAGGAATGCTTGGCATGGCTGCAGACTCGCACAACGCACCAACAGTGTCCGCCCGGGAGGCCGCGGCTGAGCCCGGACACCACAAACTTCCTCCGTCGCGGGGGAGGGGCACTGCTCGTGCCCGCCGCGGACAGAAGAGTTCCCGAGACGAGGCCGTGGGGGACCCGTGTGGAAAGAGGGTGCTCCGTGGCACATGGGGTTGAGTTGTAGAAAGAAATACGTCACTTGGCAGATGGTGACTCCAGGGGTTCGGAACAGCACGTTCCACTGTGCAGAACTTCGCTTAATTTAACTTCAGAAACGGCTTGGCTGGCCCCGGCTGATCGCTGTTGTCAGCTCCCACCTTCCTGACATACCAACACGTTTCAAAAGGACAGTATTTTGGTTTGACCTTCACAATGGCTTCAAAAGAATATAATGCTTTGAGTACGCTCAAAAGTATTGCAATATGGGGTTTTATACAAAGTTTAGACAATGAGACTTTTCATAAGATCAAATTATAAGTTAAAATGGGCATTTAAAAATAACAATGCCAGTTTTAATACAGACACAAAAGAATTCCAGAGAGAATATATTCCACCCATTCAAAGGCTACTAATTCAAATAAACAATTCAGTTTAACACCTATTGGGATTTCATTAGGCACTTGTAGCACACCAAAGTAAAAAAAAATACAAAACAATGAGATGCATCAAAAAGTGACAGTTTAGAAGCTGCAGTATAAATGAGTTAATAAAAAAGTCGTAAATGCATTGCTGGCAGTGCCACTTTCTGTGTGATTCTATGTAACCCTCACCATTTTAGCATCTAAGTATTTTCAATTGGATAAATCTTGGCTTAGCACCATTAAGATCAATGAAAGCCCTTGTAGATGACTACAACAAGAGTAAAATGGAGACCTGGAAGGCTGACACAAACTATTCCTGTAAGAAGCATCATGGGATGTAGAACATAGGCATGACTCTTTTAATTACACAGGTTAAAACAATTACCCAAATCCTTACTACCCTGGTGATCTAAACCATCAAGAATTCCTCAGGCTGCCAGTTATTAAGAGAAATCAATCCTTTCAAACACCATTCCAGTACTGACAATCGAGAAGCCAGTTCTGCTCTAAGTTTCAACCAAGAATAGAGCATCAGTAGAAGACATCTCCTTTGCTCTCAAGGCCTAGGTTTCCCTCCATACTGCTTGTCCAAACACACCTTCTCTTTGTTATGCATTTTGTATTTTTCTCCTGTCAGTCATGCCTTGCAGCCACCTCATCTGTTGGGCTCTTGCAGCAACCGTAGCGAGAAGCCCCCTATACATGAAGGAGTTAGTGATGGCATAACAGCTACAGGGAGGCACGTGTTGGCCTTCAGGCCTGTGTTGTCCTGTGCATATCCCTTGGCCTTAAGACAAACTTTGCAGCTCCTTATATCGGGAGCCATCAGGCAGCTCCCACTTGGTATCAGTGATTACACCACCTGCACAGCCCTGCCTTTACCTACCTGTGCAGCAAGAGGTTCCCATATGAACACTTTCTATTTGACACCAGAAATCACAGACAGAATTGTTCTAAGAAAATCCTATAATGACTGACATGGGAAACCCTTTTCTACAGATGGGGTCGGCAGAGTGTGCTGCTCTGGTTCAATGCTGCACAGCTGAGGGTTCCCAGTATCCAGAGTGGCATAGGATTATCTGGACTGTCCTCTCTTGCTTATAGTCCTGGATCTAATGAACAGCAGTTTAAATGATACTTCACAGAAGCTGAGTGCCTCTCCTTGAGGGATCCTAATGGACCTCCTGGTGTAAAAGAGTTCCCATGGTGTTTATGCTGCTTTCCCCCTCACACATGGGTCACATTAAACTACTCTGGATTACACCTCCAGCTCATCAGCAACAGAGTTTAGTGCTGAGACAACCATTTGTTTATGTTTCAACCATCATGATTACATGGAGCATTAATTTTCTTAGCCTAAATAAAAGGCAGCTACCAGATCCAATAATTTCAACAAGATCATGAGTGTTTATGACTAAGCAACCCCCATCGCATTATGTAATACATGACAACATCATCAGGTCAAGTACAAGTCATAAAAGTTGAGATAGGAAAGGAATCTACAGATGAGTGCAGAATTTTAGACTATTATCAAGCCTGTGTACCAGTACCATGATAATTTTAAGAACCTTCTGTGCTTTTCCTCAGAAATTATTTCCTTCTTAGAAAATCTTCCTGCTATTTTGCAATTATTTTACTAATTTAAGCTCAACTTTTTGAGCATTATCTCATTTTTGCAAAATAGTCTAAAGGTACACATTAAATAGGTATTGGTTTCCTTTCATCACACTAAATAGGCTGTTCCTTCCTTTGCTTTCATCTCTTATACTGAAGAGCAGCTTCGACATCAGTACTTAAGCTTCTGCTGTCATTATTTTTCAGCTACGTTCACGTTCTGTATATATGAATTATCAAGTGTACTCTAGAAGCCATACCAGCCAGTTTTAGGAATAGCATTTGTATAGCAGATGCCACGTAGCATTCTCCATAGCTGTACAGCCCAAAACAATTCTGCTTCAAGAGAATCTGCTTAGCATTGGAAGCCCAGCTTCTAGGGAAAAGGATAATATCCCCTAGACAGTTGAGTCAGTGAAGGGAGCAATGACATAGCCTGCAGACGTGCTTATGAATAGATAATTACAAGTTACACATTCCTGCATGAAAACATGACGTCAGCTTTAAAGCATTTCTTATACAGGAAGTTATTCATATGGTTATGAGAACACAATGCACAAGGTGTGTGTCTCAGCTGTCTTACTACCCTGCTACTATGTCTGTTGTCTTGTGATACACCCTGAAAGTTTTCAGGAGACACGTGGGAAAGCTATGTCTTGCAGGAAAAACTCTGAAAACCAGCAGCAGATAGACAAGCAGTATAAACTCATACGATATTCTTAAATAACGTTTATTAAAATTGACATTGCATACTACAGGCACAATAAACACGAGAGAATTTGGTCAAATATTTGGGGAAAGTGCATGCTGTGCTCACTACTCCAACACTCAAACTTCACAAAAGAATTCCAACACACCATAAGCAAAAAATCTAATCAGCTTGTGTAACTAATTGTACTGATGCTGGCATTAACTGGCAATATGACCAACTGCAGCTGGCAGATGCATACTTTCAAAATTATACTCAGGGTACAAGCAAGCTCGATTTATACCCAGATCAAAAGGACAGCTACATGTAACAAAGCATAACAAAGGTGTTTTGGTGAAGATAAGACATGGGAAGTATAAAAACAAACCACAAAACAACAACAATGACAAAAAACATTGCCTTGGTTTTCTTCTCAGCCTGAAATATGTTTATGTAAGACCTCCAAATTTAACAGATGAATGCCTTAATTTAACTACTAGAATTGTTACTTGCCTTTAACTAATTGGAAGGAATAAAAGATGTCTGTAATTGCTAGAGTATCCTTTTTGCGAATGAGAAATTGTTAGTAAAAAAGAAAATTATGCATCTACATTTACAACTTCATGATTAGACTCTCTTCAAAACAGCTACAAAATTCAGCAAGGTCTGAATTAAAGGCTAACTGGTTTAGATTTATCTTGGGCTATATGTACAACTTAAAGAAAATACAAAGAAGTAATGTTAAAAATACTGAGAAACTGTTAGCTTAGACAGAATAAATACCACAAAAATCTACCAGTCCTCAGCTAATCAAGACAGGTAGTTCTAGTGTCCTCAAAATGACTCCTATGTATTTAAAAGCAACCAGTTTTAAGGCCTGTTTCTTAAATATCTGGTAATACGCATCAACATTTCAGCTACCGTTTTTCAATCTATAAACTTTTTTTCCCTCTGAAAACCAGCAGAGGGAGACAGGTTCTTCTCTTGCTCCTAAAGAAAGCCAAGGAGCGTATCACTTCCTCAAAACTACACCTTCAGAAAACTCAAGGTAATTTCCTAGATAAGTCTCATAATGCCTTTTCTTGGTAATTTTGACCTCTATTACTAATTTTTCTAGTTTGGAGTGTTTATTCAAGCTTAAATGGCTATTGCAACATCTGCAGATGTAATTGCAACAGTTTGTTGCTATTAATATTTCATTAAGTGTTTCAGGGAGAAAGGGAGTATCAGTGTTAGTAATGAATGAAGGAGAAAAATGGAGCGCAGTTTTGTTTCACTGTTATGCAGCAGCTTGCATATGCTTTTGGCATGTGTACGGTCTGCATATGGCTCCCAAAATCTATACATCAGTTTCAGCTGACTATATATATGTATGTTACTTATTCGAGGCTCAAATATAAGAAGAAAAATGTGCTCTGCAATAAAAAAACACTGCTGATAGTTCCAAGTGCAAGGGAAATCTTTTGAATTAATTCTTAGGTCCCAGGTCCTGGTTTGGTTAAAGGGAATTTAGGCACTAGAAGCAAAAATGCTACTACATATCTTGGCACAGAACCCAGATAGTCTCATACAATTTAGGCAACATTCTCTACAAAATGTCACGAGAGGGCATTCATTGAAGATTCTTCATATTTACTATTTTTTTTTTCCAAATAAATTATGTCCAGAAAAACTATTAGAACTCCGTGGTAACAATTTACTGTTTCATGTAACTTCCTATCACAGATGTTTTATATAATCAGAGAAAGAAATGCAAGGAATGTTTTTTGATAGTATATGTTCTCTGTGAAATGCATGATTCCTATTATTTGAAGGCTTTAAATGAAGCTTCTGAACATTCCTAAAATGGAATGGAATCAAAGGGAAAATGTACATGGAAATTCTTCTCAGTGCTGCAGAATACTCAGGAGGGACCGTGGGATAGTTGATAAGTTTATAGTATGCTTTGGTAAAGGCTATTAATGTCAGAAAAAACTGAGGGAGAAACTGTGGGCAACAGGATGTGTACCTGGAAATAGCAATCATTCCTTGGCTAAAGGTAATTGAGATAATTGGAAGACTTCTGGTATTTAAAATCCCAATCACAGCAAGTCATGCTTAATCAGACATCCAAAAGGAGAGGATGATAAAACTTCAGATCGACTACTCACTTGAATTATCCTGTATCAAAGAATTAAAATAAAACAAAGAAGCAAAATAAAACCAGGACTACCAGTAAGAATCCTAGAGAATTCCACTGTGATTGCTGTTGGCAGGCTGCTGAGAAAGAGGCTATAGGGTCTTCACCCAGATGCTCAAATTCCTGCAGTTCTAAGGAAGATTCAAGCCCTCATCAACAAAATCTGTTATTTCCATTCTACCACTAAGCAGTTGCACAAAGCTTCTTGTAGTAACTGTTATGTTCATCAATTTCACATTACAGAACAATGGAAATACTCTAGACAGCCCCCACTGGAAAGAAGCCAGCAGCATTAGTATGGGTCACAACTCAATCAACTTGGTGCATGAGAGAAAGAGACTAGTGTGTGTTCCTGAATGCACTGCTCGCTGCAAGACTTCAAGGAGGGGGACAGCTAACAGCATTCTGCAGAGTTCTTGCCACATTATGAACCCTGTCTTTGTGGGTACTCCTCATCCAGCAGTATAATTCTACCAAATGTATCAGGAACTCTGTCAGGACTGAGTTTATGGACCAAGTGTGGGTGTGCAGAACACGTTGGGAATGTCACTTCTTATCTTTGAAGGTGTCTGAGAAATCACCTGTCAGCAAACCTTCTTGGGATTCACACTCATCCTTCTGCAATGAAGCAGTGACACAGTAGGCCATGGAGAAATACAGCAGTCATCATAATTAGGAGCCTAATTAGGCAGTATTGAAGCATTTGCAGAAGTAGTATTAATGTTAAGAAAAGTATTTCTTTTCCAGATATAAATGTGTTATTACATTTTAAACAGTAATGGTCCTTTGCTTGAGAAAAATACTCCAGTAGCTGAAGGATATGGAAGAGGATGCAGGTAAGGGCATAGCACTTCAATATGGTCTCATTGGCTAATTCTGCCTGCGATACCATACCTAATTAGCCACAGTGCAGCAAGATATTTAAGTTTCTGCATGTGTGTGGTGAAAGTATAGAGTGGTCTAGTGACTATACAGAGTAGTCTAGTGACTACTTTCTAAGTAGTAGAAAACTCTTAATGGAAAAAAATTTAGCTACCTCATTTTAGCTAAATCCCAAGTCTCTCAGAAAAAAAAAAATTGAATAGTTTATATGTCACCTGCAAATACTCCTGCCATTACAGTACTGAATAGTCTTTTGGAAGAGCAGAAATTCATCACCCAAACCAGGAATTACATCACAGCAGCATTAAGCACAATCTTGGGTTTATATTTAAATGGATGGACGTTTTGCTCTGATTTCACTGACTGTATAGCCTAAAAAGAACACTGTCTTTACTTCAGACACTAAAACAAATGGATGAATGCACCTGCAATGTTTTGGCATCCCCTACAGGTACCTGGCTGAATTCTTCATCTGTGAAAGGCTATGTTTAAAATAACCAACCTAGTGAAAAGCTAGTTGTTCATACTCTGTTAGCAAGGTAATCCTGTCCTTAATTTCACTTCATTAAAAAATTCCAACTCTAACCTGGTCACTAGATTATGAAGTCAAATACCTGTCCCCTATCTAATATTAAAAACCCATGAAAATCCACAAGATTTGAGTCAGAAAAGCTGTAATTTTTCTAAAACCAAGTAGTCTTTATAAGATTAAAACTTAAATAAAGACTATTATGTCTTACAGAATGGCCCTACCATGCAGAGAAGTATTATAAATGTAGTTTCTGCCTACTCCATTTTCCTAAAGCAGCAGAGGATACACAATACCAATCATCTCTGAACTCTCCTTGAGACTTTAACAGCTTGTTCTGAAGACAGACACAAGAGGGCTTTTTTCAGCCTTGCAAATATAAGAAACATTCCCAGCCTTTTAGAGAATGTCCTGGATATCTTTGAGTATGAATACAGCTCTCACTAGAGAGAGAAGAGACGGATTTGAAACATGGGGGGGGAGGGGGTAATTAATTTTTTTCTCCTAAATGTATTGCTATTATAAATCCCATGGTTCAGAATAATCAGGCTAAAAATCCTATTCTCAATTACATGCCTTCTACAAGATTAGTTTATCTTACATCACAGTTTTATGAGCTTTGCAGTCACCACAATTTTCTAAGGAGAAAGGTCTCTGAAAACCAGGCCACATGGCAGGACCTGGCTAAGGCCAGAATTTGGGTATCCAGCTTCCCAGCTTCATAACTATTACATTGTTCCCAGAAAGTTCCTTAGATGCTTAGATTTTTTAAAAATTTCCTTTCAGGTAACACAATTCTGAGGATATGCTAACTTTTTGGAGTGTAATCACCAATAACATTTTTTCCACTGCTGTATTTCCCCACCCCCCATCCTTTTCTTAAGTAAGCATACAGGTTAAGGAAGCTCAAATAAGGATGTCAGGAGGTTCTTTCATCACCTAACACTTTAGTTACCTAATAATTTTGGTTCAGAACAGACTTTCATAATACTGAAGACCCTGCAACTCTTTAGAAACCGTTAGTCCATCAGTAAAGAACAAATGTTCTATTATGCTCTCAACTAAGTGGAGATAAGAAAGTACCAACAGAGCATGACTAGTGCCTTTGCAAATAAAGCACTCCAAAAGGTAAATACATTGCTTGCCTAATGGCAAAAGGCAGACAGATGTGATGACAGAGGTAGAGCTTGTATTAAAAGCTGCTTCTTTTTAAACCCATAGAATAGTAAGGTTGGAAGAGACCTCAAAGATCATCTAGTTCCACCCCCCTGCCATAGGCAGGGACCCCTCCCACCAGCACAGGTCACTCATGGCCTCGTCCAGCCCGGCCTTGAACACCTCCAGGGAGGGAGCAGCCACAACCTCCCTGGGCAACCTGTGCCAGCGGCCCAACACCCCCACTGCAAACAACTTCCTCCCAACATCCAGCCTCAATCTCCCCTCCGCCAGCCCAAACTCATTGCCCCTCATCCTGTCATTGCAAGACCCCATCAACAGTCCCTCTCCAGTCTTCCATGCTTACCTTGTATGCCCCTTTGTGATAATTAAGCACTGAAATTAATACTTTGAGCTGTTGTTGCAAATGAGGATTTTTAAAAAATCTGATGCTGATATTTTATAGCTTTGAAAACCCTTAAATGATTAAATAACTTGATTCTATTCTACTACTAATTAATGCAAAGGGAGTTTTGCCTTGACCAGATAATAAAGCCTTAATACTGTGTTTGAGTAACTGAAAATAGTTTTAGGCAGTTATTTCAGTTGGTAGAATTCCTTAAAACCTCAGAAAATAGTATTAAATTAAAAGTAACATGGCGAGCAGCATTTGTTTCCATCTCTGCAAGTATATAGCACTCCTACTCCACATGGAGACTTTGTTGGGGTTTGTTGGGTAGGCTGGGGAAGGATGACCCTTCAAGAAGGTTTCCAGAGGCTTTACATGTCCCTTTGCACAAGAAGTTTTAGGGAGAGGCTCTGACATGCCAGACAAGGATGGATGAAAAGGATTTGTTGTAAGATAGCCCTTTCAGCTGCCTGGTAATGAGGTAACTGAACCTGCATCATTTCTTAAATTATTCATCTGCAGCCAGAGGCTCATGGAAAGAGTTTGATAACACTTTTACAACAGATACAGTTTGTTTAGGGAAACCAGTTTGCTTTGGCTTCATTTCACCAGCCTGCCTGCTATCTAACTGTGGTTTTGTGAAACAAGGAACAATTGCAGAGTGCTTTCAGATAGACTGATGAAAGCTTTTCCTTTGTATGTTATATTTTTATTGTTGAAGGGTATAGAATATGGAAGGATGTGGGAGTGAGTCCAGGAGCTCAAGCTATGTGGCAAAGTGTTATCCTGATCTGTGAGTTCTCCTGCTCCAGGATATGCAATTTCTTTTGAAAGAGCTTGCATGATGATTTATTTCCATTCATCTGCAGTAGGTAGAAGCCTGTATTTCACAGCTCTGCAGAGGGAGGAAAATTACAAACAATGCCCTTTCAATGTTCACACACAGCCTTATTTTTATGAATACTTTTGGAGGTGAGGAAAAAAATTTGCAATGCAGTATTAAACGTGTATGGACTCACAAAGACTAAAGATCAGTACAAAGGGTGACAGAGTAAAACCACATTTAAGCTACTTTTACGTTTAACTAGAATTTACATATGTCAATATAAATATGCAAATTCCCCCCAGCACATCTTTAGTAGAAGTCTCTTTTGAAAATTTCATCAAAAAAAGGAAAAGTTGGGATGATAAAATCACTCCTTGCCACAGATTATTTACACATCTTGCTCGTAAAACTACTTCTGAAGAGAAAGTGTTTCATCTCTGAAATAGATAAAATGTTTCCTGATGGCCAGGATCCAAAACAACTGCAGGATGAAGCAGAACTTGCAACCATATCCTCCCATTCTTGTAACATTCAAATTTCCTCAGCAAGTTTTTCAGGAACAAGATAATGTCAGGGTCCAGCAAGGACACCAACAATACTTTTTGATAAATACTGGTCCTTTTTTCAGTGTGGGGAAACAGATCCACATCCAATGTACTCATTGTTCCAGTGAGCACACAGATACAATTTTTTGTGTTTTATATTCAGCTTCCACAACTGTAAATATTGTCAGTACTGTTCTATAGCTGTTCACAAACATGCCTATTTCCTTTCAGCATAACCAGATGAAACAGGGGACAAAAGGGTGCTTCATGCTGTGGAGTCTACAAAGGCTAGAGAAATGGCTTCCAGATCAGAAATGCTCTTGCTACATTTTCACTGGAACACGTTCTCCACCCTTCAGTTAAAGCTGGTTTCAGCCTAACATGAGATAGCCACACAGTATTTGGAGGGAGAAAAATAAGTAGCATAACTAAGTAGGCCACAGTACTTATCAGCCTGTGATTCAGAGAGGATGAAAACAACCTTGAAATTGTCAAATCAGTGGTAGAAACATTCTCCACTACAAGTTGCAGGCCTTGCAACACTATGGGACCTGCAAGAAGAAAAACAAGAAAAAGATATTACTGTCTTTCAGCTGTTAGTTGTTTCTAAAATTACAAGATCTTGATGCTTGTTTTTCTACTAAAGGGTGAAGTATCTCAAGTTTAGCATAGAATAGCTGCCACACTGCAAGAACACATTGTGGTTTAATTCACAGCATCTTATTAATGAATTCCTACTTTTGGCTTACAACATAACAGTCAGAAATACTACCTCCTCCCGGCCTGGAAGGGGTTCTTAAAAGTGACTGCAATTTTCCGCTCTGAATTGCAACATTCAGGTTAATTCTACACCAAGTCTTTTGTTCTAAATCTAATTTCCTAGAAAGGATTGTATTAGGTGAAAGTAATACACACTGCTACTACAATTCTACAACAGAAAGATGTCTCTTGCCTCAGTAAATTCATCTCAGTTGTACAAGGAATAATGAATCAGTCCCATATATCAACTAGTAGAATATGACTATGTATGAGTTAACAACAGAAGATCTGGCAGATTTTAAGTCAAGCATTCCTCCCTGCAGAAAACAGAGTATGCTATTAAAAAAATTGTTGCAATTATAAGCATAATTCCTCTACTCCCTTTTAGTCAGATACTTGTACCAGGGCTTAAATGTAAGCACATAATTTTGTTGAGAGAAAACTTAATCCTGTTACAATAGGAGACAACGCCCCTAAATAACGTAACTCTGGTACAGAAGTGTCTCCTGAAAGCCAGGATGTGATCCTAACTGATAAGCTCATGAAACCAATAACTACATTTTGATAAAGAGTTTCCAACTGCTTACGTATAAAAGCAAAAAAAATCTTTTAAATGGTAGCATTAATCAGGGAGGCCATAAGCTGTACTTATTCAAACTGGGGAAAGATTCCAGGCAGAAGTCTGCCAGAGAAAGCAAATTTATGTGCCATACACTAAGCGAAGCAGAAACTCACCTAACTCCTCAGAAAACAATGCCTTCTCAAGAAAACATAGCTACAGCAGAGTCACACCAGTGAATTAACTGCATTCTTGCCTGCCACTGTCACATGGAGCCAACATCCCTCCCACACTGGTTAAATTAGGCACTTAACCATTACACTCTTAACTTTACAATCGCTATTTTATTTCCATTTTAGGTCCGTGGTTATGTAATTTAACTCTTCACAGTTGGGAAACACAGCAAATAACTGTAGCAGTCACAGCTCTGTGGCCTACAAGTACTGTTACAGGAAACCACACCTTATGCTAGTGAAGCATGAGTTTTTCAATACCAGCACTGCCAGGGCCATAGAGGCATAAACTCTCTTCTCATTTCTAGGTATGAAACAAGTGATAATAAAAGACTTTAGTACCAGCCCTGAAGCTATCAGTTTACCTTGTGGTTAAAACACAAACTAATCCTTATAAATTGGCTTTTCTACACACTTGTTCTTCAAGAAAACTATGTCTGTTGTTGACAATGGCAAAAGCATCATCTGTCACTGCATTACTCTGACTGGAGAGCCAGAAGACAGAGATTTAGGAGCCAGAGTTTAGGACTGCTGCTCCAGAGACATTTGAATACCTAACTCACCATTTGCTGGGAGTTTGAGTATCAGTATCTTTCTACAAAATAACACCAAAAGGTATGAAGGACACTCTGATATATCGGAGCCCTCTTGAAATCTTACCCATTCTACTAATGTAGGTGGGACAGTGTAACAAATGACAGCCAGACAGTCCATTCTTCCTCTCTTCAGGATTAAGAACAGTATTTCTCAAATTCAGATCAGTGTTAACTGCTTGTGTTGAAATACTAAAATCCTTAGCTATTTTCAAACCTCGCAGCTTCCTGCATGTTGAAACTGGAGCGACGTTTAAGAATCCATCTTCTAAGCCAACAGCTTTAGAAGCTGTGTGGTTAAAGCCATGTGAGATCTAAGCTAGACAGACCAAAGAAATCCCAACATACAAACCCAAAGGAATTAAGTGAAAGAAAGAAAATGGCAAGAGCCAAAAAAGGAGAATCAGTCTTAGGAAGTGTAACACCATCTTGTAACACAGAAGAAAATAACGACTGATAAATCCAGAGAGAAATTTAGAAACTGATTCAGAAATAAAGCAGGAAAATGTAACAAAACAAACTTTTCAACTGCATTAAAATGAGTGTATTTTAGTCCAGTGGTAGGTACCAGGATGAATTTTCTTGCATTCACACATGCCAGGGTTTCTTATGTAGTGACCTGTATTAGTAGAGCAATATGGCTTGGGTGTCTTGTTGGTTTACAGGGTGCTTGCATAAACTGCCCAAGGACATTTTTATCATTGCACACTCTAGATCAGCCATTGAAGAGCCTGACATTGTGCCTGACTGAGGGAAACAAAGTTTGATGTCCCATATTAGTATCGGCATCAAGGTCACAGCTCCACATAGCTTTTTATCTCTTAACGTCAATACTTACTTAAAGAATTTCCATCTCTCCCCTATGCTCCCCTTCTTCACTTTGCTAGTAGAGACAGGAAAAAGCTTCAAACAAAATACATATTTTAAATATCCAGCAGTAAAACGCTCTGTCCTGCAGCCTTGCAAACATCTGTTCAAATGCAGATGACAGAATAGCATGGCAGAGTAGCGTGATGTAGACCATAACCTTAAACTAAGCTGCAAAAGGTGAGATGATCATGTTCCCAGAAGGGAAGCTAAGTTAGTTTTGGTCAAGCATCATCCAGAGCACTCAAGGTTTTCTTTCCTGCCTCAGCATGTAGCCAGCTCCTCGTGATTCAAAGAGGAGGATGCTGGGTCACTGCCACGCAGGGAAAGCACGACAGCCCTGCCTACAGAGAGTCGTGTTTGTGGAGCCTGTGATACGTCAAAAGGTTCAGTCCCAACCAGCTCTCCTTCTGCAGTTTAGCCTGATAAAATGCAGAGCTGCAAGCTTACAGGTTCTTTTGGCATATCTGTGGCACATTTCATAGAATCATTGAATCAGTTAGGGTTGGAAGGGACCACAAGGATCAGCTAGTTCCAACCCCCCTACCATGGGGCAGGGACACCCTACCCTAGATCAGGCTGCCCACGGCCTCATCCAGCCTGGCCTTAAACACCTCCAGAGATGGGGCCTCAACCACCTCCTTGGGCAACCCATTCCAGGCTTTCACCACTCTAATGCTGAAGAACTTCCTCCTCATGTCCAGTTTGAATCTCCCCACCTCTGGCTTTGCTCCATTCCCCCTAGTCTTGTCACTATCTGATAGGCTAAAAAGTCCCTCCCCAGCTTTTTAGTAGCCCCCTTCAGCTACTGGAAGGCCACAAGAAGGTCACCTGGGAGCCTCCTCTTCTTCAGACTGAACAGCCCCAACTCTTTCAGTCTGTCCTCATAGGAGAGGTGCTCCAGCCCTCTGAGCATTGTCATGGCCCTTCTCTGGACACATTCCAGCATCTCCACATCCCTCTTGTAACAGGGGCTCCAGAACTGGATGCAGTACTCCAGATGGGGTCTCACCAGGGGGAGAATCACCTCCCTCGACCTGATGCAGCCCAGGCTCTGGTTGGCTTTCTGGGCTGTAAGTGCACGCTGCTGGCTCATGATGAGCTTCTTGTCCACCAGCATTTTCAACTGAACTTTTAATTACCATTGTATATTTAACTGTTCCCCACAGAACAGCTGCTCAGCTTTTTGCCATAAGCTGTTTGTGATTACTGACATAGACATGTGAAATGACACTTCATTGATTCCAGTGCTTCCAGGTTTCGAAAATAATACTAAACTATTAAAGAATGCCAGCTGACCACAATACTCTCTTTGTAGAGTGAAAAAATACTGTGGAAAAATTATTTCTAAATGTTGAACGGTAATTTCTTGAAAGAAAGCTCCGAGTCAGTCCTATCACTTGACCAGCTTTCTATTATGGCATACCATTGTAGACTGTTTACACTCCCATTTTTCTTCCACATGCATAACCCTAAAGCTGTAATTTCAACCACCACTTCGGACTCTAATTCTCATAATAATTAAGTATTCCAAACTCCATGAGTTTTGAGTACCTTGCCTAGATTGTAAACCCCTCAATAATATTTTCCTCTCATTTGTGCAAGTTTCTTGAACGAAATTTAATTAACTTGTAGATAGTTGTCTTCAAATCAGAATAACAATCTCGAGTTTATATCAAGCATTCCAAACACACAGGTTGAAAAGCTTCCTAATCAGCATGGACATCAAGATTAGCTCCCCCCCCCCTCCCTTTTTTTTCCCCCCTCTATCTAAGAGAAAGGGAACACCAACTCTGCAATAAGGCTCAAATGGGTCAAAAGAATCAGCAAAAAGAAACAGCAGTCATGGAAAAGGATGCTTGAAAACACGTTTTCATTTATCACTGGACTGCTCTGGACTGGACACACTAGTAACAACTCAGGCCAAGCAAAGGAAGGTTTGCAAGAAATGCCATTTGGTGCAAGACGTCAATTTCCACAAGAGACTCCGATGGAGATGACAGCGCTCCCACAGGGGAGAGAAACAGGCTAAGGAACAACTGCTGTCGCTGGGAGCAGCAGAAACTTCTGACGATCCCGTAGCTCCGCTGCACAGCAAGCCCCTTTCTCCCTGTAGCCCAGCACCAAAACAGGGGGTCAGGATAAGCTATAGTCATCTACAGTCACAAAGCGACTTGAGAGTGCTCAGAGAACAGCACTGTGACCCCATGCCGGGCCCGACACACCTCATAAACACCACAGGCAAGGACCTCCCCGTAGCCCACCCACCGCTAGCAGAGACGTGCCTTATGAAGCGAGCCGGGGCCAACGGCCACGCAGGGTTGAGGCGGGTCTGGACAGAGACGGTGGCAGGCCCCGGGACTCGGACCATCCCCCTCAGCATCACTGCCGCCCGGGAGCTCCCAAGGCGCCAGCCCTACACAAGTACGCCCCCGTGAGCCCTGACGCCATACACGCGCGGCCGGGCCCGCCCCCTGCGGCCGCCACGTACCCGTTCGACGCCGCCGGCCCGGTCTCGCGCGTCACTTCTCTCGGCGTCCAGCGCTGTCCAATCAGAGCCCTCCGCGAGGCCCGCGAGGGGGTCAGGCCCGGCCAATCCTCACGCTTCGGGGGGTGGGAATTGTTCCTACGGCAACGGGAGCCGGGGCCGCCGGAGTGCTGTGGGTCTATCGCGTTGCATCGTACCTCGGTGTGCTACACTGTGCTGTCCTGTGCCGTGCTGTGCCTGACCGGACCGAGCCGCGCAGATCCTCAGGAGGACGCGTGGGGAACGCCCTCTTCACCCCGCATCGCAGGGGACATCTCACCCGTAGGAAGCAGCGGCTCGTTTCCCGCCGCAAGAGCACCAAAAGGTACCATAGCCCATCCCAGGCCGCTTCCGGGGACCACCGTGCCCCGCGCCGGTGGCAGATGGGGTTGATGGGAGGCGGCCCGCGGGCGCGGAACGGGACGGAGGCCTGGCGGCGGGGCAGTTCCTGTCACGGAGAGCCGCTGGGGGCTGCAACGGAGTGGGGAGGGTGAGGTGATTAACTGCCCGCCCCCTGTCAGGTTTAGAAAGCACGAAATAACGGCCATGGGGAGTAGTAACAGTAGGATCGGTAGCGCGGTGCTGCCAAGAGGCGGGCGGGCCAGAGGCGCTGTGACTGTGGGGGAGCAGTCGCGGGAGAGAGGAGCGATTGAAGTTTGGCTGGTAGTGCCCCGCCGCCTGCCAGGAAGGAGGCTCCGCGGGCGCTCGCTCTCTGCGGCCCGTGTTCGCCGCCGTCCGCGGGATCCGCGGCTGGCCAGGAAGTAACACCTTAGCCTCGCCGGCCGGCGCATAAACGGTTGGCTTTAAAGCACTGGGAGAGATTCATGCGTACCTGGCAGCAGCAGCAAATTCTTGACTAGCTGGTAATTGCACAACCGCAGGAAAGACTTCACTGGTTTCAGAGCGGGTACAGCTTTTCACTAGGCTGGTTTCAGTAGAAAGGTAGGCTGTTCAGCGTTGTGGTTGCTGTAGTACCACTAGAGGAGGTAGGTAAAACAGTGTTAGCCTAGCCACTATACTCAAAAAATATTCAAGAGGTGGAAAAGTTTGAGGCATGGTTGAAAAATTTATTTACATTTGCTGCCACTTTCCATGGTGAACCTTGGAACAGGACAGGCAGCTGGCAGGAGAAAAGTCTCTGCTGAGTTTTAAGTATTTGCAGTGGAGACATAACATCCAGCATTTTCAAAATTAGACCATTACGGTAACAAAAAGTGAAGCACCAGTACAACATGGTATCGAGTTCAAGGTGGACGCTTGCTTTTGGTTTTTGTCGTTTTGTTTTTTCTCACTCTGAAGATAAGTCATGAAGTTGGCTTTATGCTGGTGCAGTCTTACCCCGAATTCGAAGTGACTGCTCCTCTCAGCACAGAAAGATTCCTACACTAAGTACTGGGTAGGAGATGAAGAACCTATCAGAACCAGTTTGAAACCTGGTTTGGTTGTAACCTTCATGGGCCCCTCCATAAAACTCAGATAAGTTCTGAATTTTACAGCAGAAGGCTGCGTTTCTGTGAGCATTTATGATCAGCTCACATCTCGCTACATAATGATCTTATATAGTCACAGTGCAACATTTTCTATAGGATGCAAATTAGTAATCTGCTTACACATAGTACCTCCTAACTGTGAGCATATATTTTACTTGCTACTGTAATCTTTTGGACCATGGCAGTGTTTTAAATATAATTACCTTATTCTAAAACAAAAGAGTAATAAGATAAGTCTCTCCCTAAATAGTTTTTTAATAGAACAATGTGAATCTTATTCACTATCCAAGATAAATAAAATAAACATAAGGAGGGGAAAAATTAATTAATAATACTCATGGATACAAGGGCATCTAACATAGACATCTGATGTACAGTTTGAGATACCATTATTTGATGGCTAAAATTGTATTCAGAAAATGCCATCAAGCAAATAAAAGCTAAGCAACAACAAGAATAATTATTTTTTTAATAAATTGTGATAAGCTGGCTGTGTAGTACTGGTAGTGCTGCTGAACATAAGCTTTCAGTTCATGAGCCAACCTAAAGGTTTTCTGTCAAAAGGTGTCCCCAAGTAATAGGTGTGTAACTGAAATGGTAATCATGAAAGGGGAGAACAGTAATTCTCTGAGATAATAAAAAAAAAGTAAAAAAAAAAGTTATAATGATTCAAATATCAGAGATGTGAAAATATTGACTTTCTGGTGACATCCTGACTAAATAAATATGCTTTACAAAAGAAAAATAAAGTCCTTTACTGTTAGGTTAAAAGGTGATATTGGCATTGCCTTAATTTGAATTCCTGTGCAGTGAAGGTGTTTATCTAGCACGGGTTTGTGCTTTCATCCGTTTGATTGCTCAGTAAGCAGAAGAGATTTCTTAAGTTTCTGTTGAATACATAGCAGGACACAAGCCTTCTGGGTAGGGGTCTGCTTGTATGTAGGTAAAAACATGGCGAGGCACTTAAGCCATTTAAAGTTAACATACATTTTGATTCTGTTTTAATTTCAACAATTTTTACTCCTAACTATGTATGGTTTGACAGTTGGATAAAGGAAGGAAATGTCATTATTTTAGAACCATTTTAATATTCAGTTGTAAATATTCATTATAAATAATTCAGGAAATGAATTGATCCTTTTCATTACTACATTTATATGTTTATAAATCACGAGGGGGATGTTTATGTCTATTTGGACTACTAAGCAAATAGAAATCAATGGGAACTAGCAAATTATGGGATTAAATCTTGTTAGACAGCTATCATTAGATGCCTAAATATTTTTTAATCTGGATCTGTGTGATCAGAGCTAGATTATTCATGTTAGCTGTTTTGTTTCCAAAGGGGAAAAAAGGAACCTTGAAGTACTAGGGCATTCAAAGTTTGACTTACAGCATCATCACTTGTTTTTGGCTAGACCAAAATGCATATTAGTAGAATAATTGAAATACTTATGGATTTGAGATTAGGATTTGAGCAAATACTTTGGTTGCTTGCAGTAGCATATTTGAAACAAGGTTGTTTTTTACACCAGCACTGATAAAGTTGCTGTTGGCATTTAGACAAAATAAATTTGTGAAGTTCTCAGTAAGCCATTGCATTTTGTTCTGTGCCTGAACTGAACTAATAGTAGAGGAATGTATATTTGTAATGGTAATCCTATTTCAAATTTTGTCTTTGAAGTCAGAGTTTATCAAGTATGCATTGAATTCAGTACAACTTTTTGCATGAGTATTGGCATCATAATATTTTAGCCTAATTTATTGAAAAGAATTGATAAAATAATGCAAGTTCCTTTTAAAAACAAGACAAATATTTCAGCATTCTTTGGTAAGATAGCTTTATAGACACTGATATTTATTCTTCTGAAATGATGGTAGAGAAGTGCCTTGGAGGCAGGTAGTATTATAAATATCAGTGCGCACTTGTGTGTGTGTGCACACTGTTTTCTAAATAATGACCCATTAACAGTGCAGTGAAGAATAAAAAAAAGTTTTCAAACTTTACTGACAACAGAACTCAGCACAGGTAGCAGCAGCCATGTGTCAAAACAGCTTCTATGCTGTCTTTATTTCTGGCCATACAGTTGCACTGTAAACAGCACTTGCTTCTTTCCCACTTGAGCTCTGATGGTTTGTATTAATATACACTATTCCCCAGCATTTTGGTGACTCAAAAAAAGCTGAAGTGTTTTTTTTAAA
>WBNM01045825.1:99736-115339 GCA_013399055.1 Ramphastos sulfuratus
AAAAGCTGAAGTGTTTTTTTTAAAAAAAAAAAAAAAAGATTGTCAGCAGATACTGTACTGTACATGAGACATACTGTCTTTTCTGAGACTCTGAAAAAAGCTGTTTTATCAGCCAGCTTGTAACTGCAAAGTGCAGTGAGAAAAGTGTGACATTGTGTGATATTAAACAGGACTGCAGAATCACAGAATTAACCAGGTTGGAAAGACCTCTAGGATCGAGTCCAACCTATCACCTAACCCTCTAATTAACTAAACCATGGCACTGAGTGTCTCACCCAGCCTCCTTTTAAAGATCTCCAGGGATGGTGACTCCACCACCTCCCAAGGCAGCCCGTTCCAACACTCTTTACATGTAGAACTTCCTCCTAACGTCCAGCCTAAACCTGCCTTGGGGCAGTTTGAGACTCTGTCCTCTTGTTCTATCCCTGCGTGCCTGGGAGAAAAGCCCAACCCCCACCTGGCTACAACCTCCTTTCAGGTAGTTGTATAGAGCAATAAGGTCTCCCCTGAGCCTCGAGGCTGAACAACCTCAGCTCCTTCAGCCACTCCTCATACAGCTGTGCACCACCCCTGGTGCCCTTCTCTGGACACCTGCTAGTACCTCAAAGTCTCTCTTGAATTGAGGGGCCCAGAACTGGACACAGCACTCAAGGGGTGGCCTAGCCAGTGCTGAGTACAGAGGAGGAATGACCTCCCTGGTCCTGCTGGTCACACTATTCCCGATACAGGCCAGGATGCCATTGGCCTTCTTGGCCACCTGGGCACACAGCTGGCTTATATTCAGTTGCCTGTCGACCAAAGTCAAAAGAAAAGAATTTAAGCAATGTAAACAGGATGAGGGAAAAAAAAAAAAAAAAAAAAAAGGATTCTACTGCCTTTAATGTACTTAGTACTGCTTTATATTAAATTGTGTTTAGATACAGTATTAAAATGCTTCTTGGAAAAATAAGGAATGTCATCTGGTGTAGAGAAGATAAGGTCTTCATGTCCAGGTTCAAACCTGTTGGATTCTAGCTAGGAAAAAAGCAGCAATATCTGAATCATGGGGTTAATGGACAACTTTGACAGAAGAAAGAAAAAAAAAGCCTGAAGGATAATTGAAGGAAAACCATTGCTGCTAGTGTAGGTGGAACATTTACTGAAAGAAGAGAGAGGAAAAAACAATTATTACCTATTAACTGCTAAAAGGATCCATTTCTATTTGGGAAGAACAGTATGCAGGTGTTTCTGTATTTTGAAAGATAACTTGCAGATTGTAGCCATCTCCCTTTTCACATTTTCTGCTCACGTCTTCAATGAGAAATCTATCTACAGGACAGATGATCTAGTGACATCTTTACCACAGCCAGAGGTTTATTTTATCTTTACCTGAAAAAGGATTTTGCACTTGCTTGTCGAAATGGCTGCCACATTTTGGCCATGCTAATAGCAGTTTTACTCATGGACTAACATTGTGAAGAAGATGCATTAACTACAGATTTACTTACTTTAGTTGCTTATGGTATGACAGAACGCCTGTGCAGCAAGTCCTGGTATATATCCTGATATATTAAACATGCAAGATGACATTTACAGTATTGCATGCTCTTGCCTCATAATCATCTACTGAGCTTCTGCAGGGGCAGACACTACACACTGATATCACTGTACAATGTTACAAAATTTGTTACTGTGTGCCATTGCTTTAAAAATATTTGTGTTTTGCTAAGAAGGTTCCGAATGCAATAGGAGTTAAAGAAAATTAAACTTTCAGCTTGATATAAACACCTGGTGTTTGTGTAAAATAGGTGTGCTAATGCCATGTTTAGCTGCTTGTGTTAGTGTTGCCAGAACAAACTTTAGATAAACTGTGTTTTGTACTTGCCTTTCAAAGCCCATAGCTCTTTAATTGAAATGTCTGATCCTGTTCCACTGAAGTTGATAGAAATTTGTGATGAACTTTAGCGCGATCAAGGTTGCTGGCAGACAGCCTGCTTCTTTTCTGATTGTGTTTTTCTGTTCATGCAAGTACTTTGGTGGCTCTATTTTCTGCTGACTATCCTAATTTTTTTTAGCTCTCATACTGCGTGGGTTTTTTTTTTTTTAATAATTTATACACAGGAGAGGTTTTTATTTTAGTTTTTCCTTGTAAGCTCAGGGTATTGGCTTCATTTATAAACTACAGTATTTGTCAATTTTAGAGCACTTCTATGATTAGTTTGCTTTATGCTTCTCAGCCTGGAGAAGACAAGGCTTCTAGGAGCCCTTATAGTAGCCTTCCAGTATATGAAGGGTGCCTACAGGAATGCTGGGGAGGGACTATTTACTAGGTCTTGTAATGACAGGATGAGGGGCAATGGGTTTTAACTGGCAGAGGGGAGATTTAGACTGGATGTTAGGAGGAAGTTCTTTGCAGTGAGGGTGGTGAGACACTGGCACAGGTTGCCCAGGGAGGTTGGGGCTGCTCCCTCTCTGGAGGTATTCAAGGCCAGGTTGGATGAGTCCTTGAGTGACCTGTGCTAGTGGGAGGTGTCCCTGCCTATGGCAGGGGGTTGGAACTAGATGATCCTTGAGATCCCTACCAACCTTACTATTCTATAATTCTATGTACTACAAGTAGAAACATTTGTTTAGCCCTCTAAGAAAGATGATACTAATTTCTTATAGAGGCAGATTAGAGTTGTGCTAACTTCTCTTTTAGGTAGGCTACATGTCTTGGACTAAAATCACTTAATTTTCATATGACAGTTGTATCATTAGCTCCATCCATCTGTCTTTAAGCAATTAATCAGTCAGCTGAGCAAATTCATGACAATTTGTATATCTATTAAAATGTATAGCAGTAGGAGGGATAGTAATAAATAATAGGGACAATCAGCACACCTATGGCAGAGCATGAGGATGTGTTGTGTACACTGTGCATTATGTACCACTGATGACAGTGATCAGATTGGCTTGGATCCTCTTCTCCTGCACTATGTTTATCTATTGACTTGATGGGTCCTACAGGAGAAACCACAACGCTTGGTTAGATACACAGATTCACTCTACATTGCCTGGGAAGGAATGAGCACCCAGGAACAACTTTCTCAAGAGTTTTAATGTTCCTTGAGAGCAGTAGAACATGCAGGCAGTGGGTTATTACAGGTACCTATGTAGTCATGTAAAAAAAAAAATAAAAAAATCAGTACAGTTCAATAACCTCATTTATGTTCATTTTTGTGACTTGGTCTCATTTCAGATGAAGTGGCTATCTGTCTTGCCCCAACAATGTGTTTTGCTGATGACATGTCTGCTAATGGCTTTGGAAGCTGTACCTATAGACATAGATAAGACAAAAGTCAAAGGAGGAGAAGGCCACGTAGAAGGAGAGAAGGTGGAAAATCCAGTAAGCATAATGAAATTTATCTAATCAAGTGTGGTTTTTTTTTCCTAATTGCTGTTATTCTGGCTATAGCAAATTCCCTTCCTGAAATTTTATATTCTTTCCACCCTCCAGTAAACTAGTATTAGTCTTGTTATATAGTCTGCCATCTACTATGGTGAGGTTCTATTTAAATTTGTTCTCTTTCATCCCCCTTTTTTTTTCCCCCATGAGCTACTAAAGGTGAGGTAGCACAGGGAGGGAATTCCCCAGGTTGCAATATGAGGAGCTACTTACTGTTCCACAGACACTTCTCTAGTGATTGAATGGTAGCTTAGGAAATTCAACTCAGTGATTGCAGTTCAGTGTTTCAAAGAATAAATGAATTGCACTGTTTTAAAAAAAACTTCTAAATGAACATGGTAGATGCTTGTGTATGATGTGGAGTCATAAACACTTTTCTCCTCTTCCTTGTCAGTTCCGGACACGAATGAGTCATTAGAATAAATTGTTACAGGGCAATGATGCAAATAAAGAAGAAAAAACAGATATGTAAGAGTATAATGTCTGCATTACTAATATTTGGGTTTCAGTTTAGTCATTGTATTTAAATAAAATGTAATGTTTGGTAGTATATGATTTTCTCCATTTCACTTTTTTTTTTGAAGGATACAGGTCTTTATTATGATGAGTATCTCAGGCAAGTAATAGATGTCTTGGAAACAGATAAGCACTTCAGGGAGAAACTCCAGACTGCTGACATAGAGGAAATAAAGGTAGGTATGAAATAAAAAGGTCAAATAAAGTTTAATTAAATCCACAATCGTGTGCCATGCATGTTGTATTCACTCTTATTTTTCTTTTTGCCACCTTCTCTCAGTTTTTGCAAGCTTAGATTTCCTGTAATTTTCATTTATTTAGGTATGTAAGTCTTCCTTGATCTTTGTCTGTAGTCAAGCAACAGCAGAGCTTCTGTTAATTAAAGAACATCCTATAGTATAACCTTCCCCCCTACAATGCATATTCAAATGCCTAGTTTCTGCTTGCTGCCTGTCTGCTAAAAAGTCAGTCTCAGACTCCATACAGGTAGATGAAACTTCATGTACGTCAAACTGGCTGCAATTGTAGCCCTTGCTTGCTGTTGCCTGTTGAGTAATTTGGAACAATGTTTTGCATACTGAGGTATAGCTGCCCTCTGAAGTTAAGATAGTGTGTCACAAATAAATATGATGACATGGAAAAGAATTTCAAGACAGATTTCAAAAGTCTGGTGAAATTGAGGAGTTATGCTAGAGGTAAATTCAGTGTATATAGGATGAAATAGACCTCTGGTTTTCTCTGCTGCTATCCTTTCTTTGTGCCAATCCACATAGCACTCTCTTAAAACCCTCACCACCTATCTTGTCTTTTCTACTTTAGTTCCTGGCTCTAGGTGGTGGCTGTTCTGCATTCCCCTTTATGAGCTAGAAATTCAGCAAGGGACAGGTAGGAAACAGTCTAAAGTGATAGACTTCAAGAGTAGATCCTGCCTTTTGCATTTCCTTTAATCCTTCATGTTGCCATTGGCAGCTTTTGTCTATTTTTTTTTCCTTCTGTGCTATCTCTAGTGTAATCTTTGAAGGTTACTGCCCATTTCCACATCTTGATTAATATTCTTGCAGTATGTTGGTGGCTGTTCTGCTCATACCTTCAAGTCTTACAGCTGCAATCAAGTGGATGAAGAACACAGCACTGTGTGCATATCATGTTTTTTTGAGCTAATTAGAAAATACTTGATCAAGAAATTTGACACGTCTTAAACATCATTAGGTAGTGCTTCTTCGAGGTCATACTTTTGCTCATTTGGAGGAGTAAGATACTTAGAAACTCTCATTTCAGAAAGATTTTAGGATTCCTCCCTGTTTCTGTAACCTTAGGCTTGAAAAAAAAGTGGGATTCTTACAGTGTGGGCTACAGCAGGCTGCCACTAGTCTACTGTAGTGGAGACCATGTCTGATGGGGATCCGAAAGGCTACTTGCTTCTAGTTTTTATACATAACTTCTGTTTTTTTGACAGAGTGGAAAACTAAGCAGAGAGCTTGATTTAGTAAGCCACCATGTGAGAACACGGCTGGATGAACTAAAAAGACAAGAGGTGGCAAGATTAAGAATGTTAATTAAAGCTAAAATGGATTCTGTTCAAGGTAAGATTATAAAGTCTAACTAGGTGAGGTAACAGATGGGATTGTGCTGGAGAGGTGCCCAAAGTCCATCCCTTTTGCTTTTTTGCCAACAATCATAACTGCAAGCTGGAAGGTAATGTCCTTTCTGAGCTGGCCTAGGGCCAGCAAAGACCCAGCTTTATATGAAACTGGCGAGAAGACAAAAGCCTTCTAAACTTCATTCTGGCAGTGAATTTCTCAGACTCCAAAGTTCACTAAGGGCATCAGATCACCTTTCTGTCCTTGTTCTTTTAATGAAAGTTCTAGTCCCAAGGAAACAGTAACTGGGTAGCTAGACAGTGCAGACCAGCACTCCACAGGAGTCAGTGCATTGCCTCACACACCTGCCAGACCCTGTGATTGTCTTCCTCAGGCAGCTCTCTATCTGCCAAGAGCCTGGTGTCATGCTCCTGTTGTGACTAGTCCAGTGACATCATGGTGACAGTCAGTGAGCTGACAGCAGCTAATGATACCTGGTTGTGTACATAGTAGTTCTGTGCATTTTGAAATGTTGTAGTAGTGTAATGGACTGATGACTTCTACCCCTCTCTAGTGCCATAAATCAAGAGTAGCTAATGGAGCATGCTTTACAAAATAATCCCCCCCCCTCAAGAGACCAGATCTGTCACAGTGTAAACATCAGATCTTACATTTGGGAAAACACAAGAACAGATTATACCAGTTCACACTATTCAGATGATTGCTAACATGTGAAAACACTCAAAGTGAGAAAAACATTACAAACTTAAACTTCACAAAATCAGCCCTGCCAGTGAGTACTTCACAAGACACAAGAATTATGGCCAGAATCTGTATAAAAAGCAGCTGCATCAGTACACCTAGGCAGTGTCTTGGAACATGTACAAGAGAACATGCTGTAGTAACAGCAGGCAGAACTGTTTCATTTCCTTTTATTTGTTCTGTTATTTTTTTCCCCGTAACACCACTTAACCTCTTAGTCTTTCTATCTGATCTAAAAAAAAGCACACAACCTCCCCCTGCCCCCATTTTCTTCCTGATTTCACTAGATTTTAGACTTATTTTCATGTTCTGCATTTGTATCTTTTTCTTTCAGACACTGGCATAGACCATCAGGCTCTCCTTAAACAGTTTGAGCACCTGAACCATCAGAATCCTGACACTTTTGAACCTAAAGACTTAGACATGTTGATCAAAGCAGTGAGTGCTGGTTATAAACTACTATGGGGTGGTTTTTTTGGTATTAATTATTATGCTTTTCTCCTTTGGTGAATGCAAATCCTTTGATACATACCACATTATTAAATGGCATGCAGTTTCTGTTTTCCAGGAAAAGTTGTCTTCATTTCACAACTGAAAGCTCAGTTTTCTGTAAAATTTTTGTATGGTTGCTGCTAAGTTTCTTGCCACTTCTGAGCATCACTCCTTGGAAAATTCTGGTTGGCTAGGAGAAGTATATCTCCTATTATATTTTCTTTTTATCTTCCCATTTCTCAGCTGAGATACTGAGAGTGGTGGTGGGGCCATGTGCTTTGGAATTGTTTTAGAGAAGGTACAGTTAATCTGAAAACTCAAATATAAATAATGGAGAGACTGTATCAGTTGTAAACTTGTCACTTCAAAAAGCACTACAGAATGTCCTTTAAAAACTTGACCTGCCTGAAAATGATACATCTCTAAACTCTGTGCAAGTACTTAGAAATTCTCCCCTCACACTCTTTTCATATAATTGGAGTTTAACTGTTTTAAGCTCCTGCAAACTAATTCCCATTATTAAAGAAAGCACTTTTTCCATTACACTGTAGGATAAGCTACAAATGTTCTTATTCTGAAATCATCAAAGAGTTAATAGTACTATTTAAAGCTGCACTTAATTAGTATGTGACTTAACTGGAGTTGTTGTTAACTCATTAGAAAGGACACCTTGATGCCTTCTTACAGTCCAAAGCTGCAAAAATTGTCTATCAGCTGAACCCTTGTGAATTAATTTCTTTTCAAGGAATGAAGTGAGGAGAGATGTTTGCACATCACTGTCACGTGAAAAGAAACTCCCAACTAGTCCATCTCCTTGCCCACAGACATGAACAATACTGTGCTGCTTATGTCAGACATGTTAACAATTGTGTGGTACATATGCCTGTATTTTTAGGCTACAAATGACCTGGAAAACTATGATAAGACCCGCCACGAAGAATTTAAGAAATATGAGATGATGAAAGAACATGAGAGGAGAGAGTATTTAAAAACACTGGATGAAGAAAAAAGGCAGCGAGAAGAATCCAAATTTGAGGAGATGAAGAAAAAACATGGAGATCACCCTAAAGTTCACCATCCTGTAAGGCCACAGTCTGTTCTTGCATGATTGGGTGGAAACTTATCTTTCCAGAGAGGAACAGCTAATAAAGAGAAGAGAGTATCTTGTTCTCTTCTCAGTAGCATGGGAGCAGTATTTGGGAACAATTCTGAAAGCATTTCGAAACCTGCTGTATGTTGTTTTTTTTTTTTTTCCATGCATAAGCCATTTGCTGGCAGAATTATTATTTACAAATAGGCTCATGAGAAAGAAGCCATATTGATATTCAAAACTGTGGAGTATGCCCTCTTGATATGCCTGGTCTGCAAGGAACTGCATCACAGTACCATTTGCTCTAGAAAAGCAAAACTAATTTAACTTCTTCAGATGTTTTTTTCCTAGATCAGTCTATGTGCCCATGAGTGATTCTTACAAGTGCTCCTTCCTACAGAATATGCATTTCCTTGACACTCCCCCATTCCCTGGGCCTGTCTAATCAGACTTGACCAAAAGGGAACTAAAGAAAATTCCATTGATTCCACTTGCCACATTAGTCAGAAAATAAAGCCTTTCAGAGAAACTGTAAAAGGTAATGCAGAAAAATTATACTTAATCATCTTTTGAATAGTTTTTCTTTGTAACCAATCTGTAGGGAAGCAAAGATCAACTGAAAGAAGTGTGGGAAGAAGCAGATGGACTAGATCCTAATGAATTTGACCCCAAAACATTTTTCAAATTACATGGTAAGAGGTTTAGTTTAATTTAATGAACATGTGAAGTGACTTTGTCATCTTCTGCTGAGGGGCAGTTTGTCTTATGCTAGGATGAAGTTTTAATCTATCCAGCAGTCCAAAGAGTATAGAGGACAAATTCCTTTACGTTATTGTTTGTAAGCTTACTGCAAAGTTTTAAGTGGAGGTTAGAAGTTGAATACTGAGATTTGTTTATCATAAAGTCACAGAGACAGTAACTAGTAGTGATTCCTCAGGGGAGAACATGTACTTAGAGAGTTGTCCCTACCTATAATTTTGTTTACATGCTGTAGCCTAGGATTCAATTCTCAGAGGTGTTTGTAGGGAAAACTTGCTTTCTCTCAGTCTCTGCAGATAATGTTCCAAGCACCCCTTATCTTTGGAATAGTCATAGAAGTGCCAAGCTTCAACAGTTGTAAGATTCTCTTACTAAAACAAAACCCAAAATCTACCCCCCTAGTCCTGCTTCTCTGTTTCTGAGCAGCATGCTGCTAGAAACAACAAAATACTAGCAGACAGGAAGATGCATCTCAGTGGATATTTTGCTTTAAATGTGATTATGTAAATGTATAACCTTATATTATGACAGTGTTAAATGCTTCATAATAAAGTACCCTTAATCAGGTGCTGCCTGACACTGGGCTGTGAAGGGTTGAACAGTACATAGAAAAATGTTACAGCTCAGTCTGAACTTGTATCTTAGTTTATAAAATACATAAAGATGTATTAGGGTTATTAAACCTTCTCTCTTCTTTCTTGAAAGCTAATTTTCTGAATAATTTCAGTAACTTTTTTGTGCAAATCTTAGCAAAGCAGATATAGTTGAAATAACCATTTGCCTTAGAGCTTAGTATGTAAAAAAACTTGGAAGCAATTAAACTCATTGCATAACAACATTCATTTGAAGTAGACATTGTCTTTTAGTTTCAGAGATAGGATAATAATATTCAGAATAAAGTGTAGGATACAAGATCTGTTGTTAGTTACTAAATATTCTCCTCTGCATTTTTCATGAAAAGTCATTTTGCAGTGATCTCTTCTGAAGCACTGCATCTTTATATAGATTTTAACAAAATTGTTTAGATTAGCAAAGTTTTTCTACAGACCAATACACTCCTGAATGCAGTGTGTGCAGTCCTGTTGTGACCTATTTTGGTTTGTTAATCTAAGAAACAGGGAGATTGTTGGTTGATTGGACAAGTCTGGAGCAATAACAACACAGTTCAGCCAATACTTGACAAAAACTTACACAGAAAAAACAACCTATAAGTAGCATCTTGTTAAATGAGTTTCTTAATCCACACAAGGTATGTGTGCTGATACTTAACTCATGTTACTATGACATATATTATTTTCTGTACATACTGAACGTGTATTTCAACACTTCCTTTTGTAGATGTCAACAACGATGGTTTTCTGGATGAGCAAGAATTAGAAGCTTTATTTACTAAAGAGGTAAAAAAAAAATATTCAGAAGCTTCACTTGCTTTGGTAAATGGTTACAGGGATGTCTGTATTTTTTACAAGTGTATTTATGGGCTTTGGACTACAGGGTAGAGTATGCATGCCGACTTTTGTGCATCTTTGATGTTTCTACAGAAGTGTAAAAACATATCAGCAGGGAAGATAAAAGAGTTGAAGCATAGGACTTCTGCAACATCAGACATCTAGTGCTCTTGTGTTTCTCTGCCACAGGCTTGATTTTGTAATTAACCCCCAGGATAGCAATACCTGTGTAAATTGCAGTGCAGAGACCTGCACTCCTGCAGCCTGGCAGAGTTTCTGAGCTGGTTGATAAGCACTGAGCTACCAAGTCATAAGACTTGCTTAGACAAAAAGGGTCATGCTCATGTCAGTTGGCTCAAAACCAGCATGTTGTGGCAGTCACACATTTTTTTTTATCTAACTTGTCTGGACCACATGCCCATCTGATAAAGTAGACAGGCGCTTAGTTTCTTTAAGCTTTTATTTTGTTGTCTGTGAAAACTCAACCATTAGTACTTTTTTTGCCTCCCAGAGGGGTAGTGATAGCAACATATTGAAATTCTGCAGTGATGGAAATTGCCAAATCAATGAGTAAATGGCAGACTTTGGTCTGCATTTCCCCAGTAGGTTCTGTTTTCATATAACAGGAAAAAAAACTAAAATTCCCATTCAAAGATCCAATACTGTGGCTGTCAATATTTAGTCTTGCTATTTAATTTTTTTATTTCATGAATCAGGGAAGAAATGTGCTGTACAGTATATTTAGAAGCTTTTACATTCAAACCCCTGTAATTTTTTTGAGAAATTAAATAAATTTGCAGATTTCTAACAATACTTTGCTACAATCCCCTCTAATATGATGATGTATGGCAGTCTTTGACAAATACATCCTACTAGTTTGCAGTTTTTTAGTTCAAAAATAAATAGCCTGGGCCTCAAAATTACCTGTGGCTAAGAAAGTGAAGCTAAATGACTAAAAGTATCTTTCTGGTGAGTTCATACTTTCTTAGCTGTGTGAGAAGAGAAGTGGAACATTAAATTAAGCACTCAATTTGTATTGTTGATACCCTGAATGCTTGCACAGTCAGCTGTGTGCTCTGATAAAATAAACCTGCTCTCTCCTGTTCCAGAAACCACATGGAAACTGCCTGCTTTGAGTAAATTGTAGGATCAGACTGTCCATTTTACTGTAATATCCACAGCACTTAATTACAACACACCACATGAATTAACTGAAAACTTCCTTCTTAGCAATAAGAGACTCACTTGTACAATGCTAAAACAGAAATTACACACTCTCTCTCTATTGGTAAAATGCTGAACTCAGGTTTTCAGCAACATCTTGTGCTACTGTTCCAAATATGCTCTGCCCTTTGGGTGATCAGACCTTTCTCCAAACTGACCTTTGCTAATTTTCAATTTCAGCTAGAAAAAGTTTATGATCCCAAAAATGAAGAGGATGACATGGTTGAAATGGAAGAAGAAAGGCTGAGAATGAGGGAACATGTAATGAATGAGGTGGGAGTTCATGTTCAGTAGAGCTGCTGATTTACTTCTATTTTGAAGAAATAGTCCTCTAAGCAAGGAGGTTGTCCAAGTACACCAGAGACAACCTGTCACACTGAATGGTTGTGCAGGGATTCACATGAAGTTACAATTCTCAAGCACTCTGCCTACATTCTAAAGTATTTCTGCTGCCCAGTTCTTAAAAGTTCCAAAGAAGGATTTGTGTAGCAGCCTCCATCTTTTGCAGATACTGAGATTCAGTAGAAATTCCTTTGAATTTTGTGTCAAACAGGGAAGACTCTGCATGTGCTTTTGCACTTGAGAAATAAGTAAGATGTAGGTGTGAAAAGAGCAGTATCTTCTTTAATGTAGCTCACCATTGTGAAGCAGACTCAGAGCTCAAGGTATTACCTGTGACAGTGAATACTTGTACTAATTCTCACAGGTTTTCAGCTCAGGAAACAGGAATGGGAAGATGTTTTAAACCACTGTGCTTTTCACTCATATCTTTTCCATATTTAGCTATATTCCTTAAGTTTGATGAACAGAGCAAGCCTGGCCATCTATTAGTCATAAAGGGAAACATTTCCTCCCTTCTGCTTAAGGGACTCCAACACAATTCTTTGGGTTTTTTGGTGTTTTAAAGCCTCCTTACCCAACAGACTAATCTCCACTGACTCACAGTTAAAAAATTTTTACCAGAAAGCTACAAAACTTTCTTCTCAAAACAATAATGCTTTCTGCTATTAGTGTTGGGGCTTTGACCACAATAATGTTTCCAGTAAAGCCAATGCATTTTTAAAAACAAGATGTGAGAATTCACTTCTTGTTTCTGCTAAGCTGTGTAAGCTTGTGAGAGACGTTTTCAGAAGGTGCTGCAGGCACTCCCTTAAAAATGGAATAGTTTTAAAATAAAATTGTTATCTTTAAAGATATTTGCATGATGAATTAAATATTAGCTCCACCAAAACTTGTCCTTTAGGTTGAGTTGAAGTTTTTTTCTTCAAATAGGTTGACATCAACAAGGATCGGCTAGTGACATTGGAAGAGTTCCTGCGCGCTACAGAGAAGAAAGAGTTTTTGGAGCCAGACAGCTGGGAGGTAATGAAAATATGCTCTGAGTGCAACATACATTACTGTTGCCATCACACTAACCAGGAAACCAAATGGCATGCCTCTGACCTTTGCTTTTTTCCAGTTCTGTTTTGGTATGGGCGTGGTTAAGTGCTGCTGCTAAGCACTTAAGTGCGACTAAGGTATTGCAGCTGGAAAGTTCATGGTGCGCAGGCACACAGAGGAGATTTTGCGCCACCCTGTGGATTCCAGAAGAGCTTTTCCCACGTTTTTCAAATTGATAATGGACATGGTTTTGTAGATCGCTTTAAAAGGGAAGATAAGGGATCACTTGGAAGCAAGAAGAAATTTTTCACCTACCTTTGAATCTGTAGTAGATTTTGCTGAGGAATGGCTATTTTGCTATTTCTTACAGTGAGGGTATTAACCTTTTACAGTCCCATGTCTGAGTATTTTGATGAGAATTCTGAGGGTTGTTTAGTGAACTGTACAATTCAGCTAATAATAATTTCAGTGGGAAGATAATAAAAATATATATGCATTCCTGTCTAAATATTCATGTTTATATGCATTTTCTTGCAGACACTAGATCAACAGCAACTCTTTACCGAGGATGAGCTAAAGGAATTTGAAAATCATATTTCTCAGCAGGAAGATGAACTTAAAAAGAAGGCAGAAGACCTTCAGAAGCAAAAGGAAGAGCTACAGAGGCAGCACGACCAGCTTCAGGCTCAGAAACAAGAACTTCAGCAGGTACACTTATGAGAACAGAATTTTTGTTGTTTTGGTTCCCTTCCCCCCCCCCCCCTTCTTTTTCTGTATCCTTCTATGTGTAGTGGCTCATGACAGTCTCCAGCTCTGGAGCATTCTTTACCTTGACTTCTCATGCAAGTCCCAGATGAAATCTAAACTAATGGCACCACAGCATAACATAATGTAGTATTTAGGATTAAAGCAAAGACTGCAAGCATCTCAACTCAGTAGTATACCCATTGACAAAGACTTTATGTAATGGCTGCAAGATATAAGCATTTATGTCACATTGGAGAATGCTGACAGATTTAAGTTTTTCAACTGTCATTTTTCACCAGGTTGTAAAACAGATGGAACAGAAGAAACTACAGCAAGGAAATCCTCCTGCAGGACCAGGTGGAGAACTGAAATTCCAGCCCCGTATGTGACTTTTTATATAGATACACAAACTTTAAAATAAGATCTCTGATGTGAAAGTCATTTAAATATTTTCTTCTCAAACTGTTAATGTAATATGAGTTTAGTGATGTCTATAGAAAGGTTCCCCAAAACAGGAATTACTGAACTCCTACAAAGTATTCCTGAAATCTCAGTGCTTTTAAGTCTGAGTTTTGTTTGTGATTGTTTGGTTTGGGGTTTTTTTGGTTTGTGGGGTTTTTTTTAAGAAGTTTAACTCAAGGCATCAAATAGGCAGCAAAAAGGGAGCATGTTGCACCTGTCAGTCTAAAACTACTAAGATTTAGGCCATCTAGGATTTCTGAGCATCCAGAGAAGAAAATGGACATGCAGATGACCAGATCCATCTGATTAGACTAGTAATGTAATGCTAGGCTGAGTGCAGAACAAACCAAGACATTGAAATGCTTTCAACATTAGGCTACCCTCAGTGGCAAATTTACTAGCATTTGGGCACAACATGGCATAGCAAGTTAGTTTTAGTCAGTATGAATGACCAATGTATTCAGCACCCTTAAAAGAAGACAGTGTCATAATGCTCATTAGTGGCAACAAAACAGTTAACATATTAGCACTACTTATCCATAATATATCGTCCATGTTTCTTTTATGCTTTAAAAGGAGATCCTCTCTCCAGTACATCCCAACTCAGCTTTTTCTTCCCTTTTTCTAGAGAGGGAAACTGACATAGCATGTGAACATGGAAGTGAGTAAAGCTAACATTATCTGTAGAGATCAAGAATTTCTTGACATACATCTCAAATATAAAGCTTCCGACTGTATCCAGGCAGCCTTTTGAAAGCTGGAAGCTCTTAACAGCTCCTGCAGAGCCAGAAGTGCTATTTCAAACCTTACATGCTATGTTCAGTAATTACACTTTGCTTTGTTTTGAGTACCCTGAAACTCTGTCCCTAAGCCCCTCAGTTCTGCAAACAGAAATAATGAAATTTCAGTACGAGTTTCATTTTGGTTTTCATTTGCTTTCACTTACTGCCTGTGGGTAATTTCATTTTATGATCCTTAGTTCTGAGAGCTTTGCTTCCACTCACCTTCAGTAAAATCATCAGGTATGACAGCAGGTGTCCTGGGAGTTCGATTAATGATATCTCTTTTGATACTGGCAATATTGTAGCAGATATTGCTCCTAAGACATATTTTATGTGTAAACTTTCTGAAAAATCATGTAATCAGATATCATAAGAGTTTGTTACATTAGCCAAAGCTAGTCACTGCTCATTCACTGAGTTAAGGAGACCCAAGCAGACAGTATTCCTGATTTGTAGGCCACTGGAGTTACTAAGGGCAGTTTGAGGAGAGGAAAAAAAAAAAATTGAAAAAAGGCAGCTGCAAGTTCTGAGATCTTCAGCAAACTGGGAAAATACATGTTATTTAAAGGCAGGCAAAGAGGAAATGTATGTATTGTTGAAGCAGTGAGAAGCAAAATATAGGAGGGAGTTGTTAATGATTTTTTTTTCATGCTTCCCATATTAAAGGTTTCATAAACATTTAATGTTCTTTCTGAAATATATTACAGGTTTCATAAACATGTAATATATTTCAGAAAGAACAATTTTCAAACAATCAATCTTTTGCCTAAAGTAAAAAAAACCAAACAAATTCACTGAAAACAGAAACCATTAGTAATCTAAGAGTGAACACTGAATATTATGGTAATGCAGTCTAGTGGGTAATAATCTTATGTCATTGTTAGTCATATACAGAATTCTTGATTCCATTTACAAGCTAAAAAAAAAAAAAAAA
>WBNM01045825.1:115354-199027 GCA_013399055.1 Ramphastos sulfuratus
AAAAAAAGACAGTTTTGTTTGACTGTCCCTACAGTAGAACTTGTTTTAGAGGCTTTGTACATTTGGGACCAGTTTAACTGAGAAGATAGAAATGGTTTTATTTTTGTTTTGCAGCTGGGGAACAGAAAGTTGGAGATACACCCAAACATCCTGCGGGAGGTGATCAGCCTTTACCACCAGGACATGTCCAGGAACCAGCTGCTAGAACTGACCAAGTTCACCCTTAACCACTTGTGCCTCAACTTTATAGCATCTTTACTATTGGGGGGGAGGGGGAGGGAGGGGTAGGGAGGTGGCAGGAAATCTGTGAAACATGAACTCTCCACTTTCTTCCCTAGATCATAACATCATTGGGAATGTTAGGGATGAATTATCGATCGGATTTGAACCATAAATGAAACTAATTTTGCCTCCAGTGTATGAGTAAGAAATACAACAAGAGAATCATTTAGAGGCTATAATACAGGAGGGAATTAAGGAGACTATTAATACTAAAGATTTCTATAGCCAGAGGACTGAGCTGTTGAACTCTTCTCTTACAGAAAAAGGGAGATGATGTTTGGCCTTCTGTGTTTAGGTATAAATTGGAATCTTCTCAGAGAGGAAGCAGTGAACTGGCCTGTTTTTTGTTAGGTCTAGTTTTATGTAGAAACTCCTTGCAGAAATACCAAGAAGCAAAATATAGGAAAATAAAAAAACCAAAAAAACCAAACCATAGATAAAGGCCTACCATTTCTAGCATTACCAAACCCTTTCTTCTTTGAGACCAAATACAAATCAAACTTCTAATCCTTAATCAAAGAAAATTTGCACTTTCTAAAAACCTAAACACAGCAAAGAGTTACATGGAACAGTGAATATTTTTCATGTTTACAGAAGCCTAAGAATTTCACTGTAAGCCTTCAAAAGGATTACTGTACTTCTGGTGTATTGGTCTGAACCGTCCTTGTTGAGACTTGTTCTGTGCAGCAGTTGAATACTCAACTGGCTCTTGGGACAGTACTTTTGTCCCCCTTTGTTTCATCATGTACCAGCTGATCTCAAAATTTTTGCATGTTATTTAATAAGCTTTTTATGTTGATGGAAATAGTGTGCAAAACAGAACAAGACTCAGTCTTTTTCTGTATTGATTATCCTACCTCCTATGATAATACCAGATTTTTCAAAATGCACCATGTGCTTCAGAAAGCTCTTCTCAGATGTGAATCTTTGACTTGTTAGGAGTCTCACTATTAACTCTTATTAGTCTCTCAGCAGTTGATACAAGTTTATGAAGTGACCTAAAAGAGGGGTGCTACTTGATTGTATTGTCTTGGTATTGAACCAGGATAGGTCCCTAATGTTGTAAGCCAAGATTACATAAAAATAAGATGATTTTCCTGTGGGTTTTACCATAACATTGAAAAGTTCTGTGATTGTCCTTGCTTGTCATTCATTTCAGACTGAAAGTATCCTAACATATGAACTCTGCGGCTTTTAGGTTTGGTTGGGGTTGTTTGGGGGTTTTTTTGTTTGGGTTTTTTTTTTTGTTTGTTGTTTGTTTTTTTTTTTACACCAAGGATTTTTCTGATTGTTTAATGTTGGCTTTGAAGTGGTGCACACACACCTTGGCAAGCATCTTTTGCATTTTCCTCCTGATCTGTGGCTAACTGCTGACAGAGTCATTCAAGGAGAACATTGGGGTTTTGAGCAAAGAAACAGGGCCAAGCTTCTGTTACAAAAAGATGTTCTTTTCAGAGTAAGTTGTATCTGAAGCAAACTCCAAAAAGAAGACAATAACATTTTGTATGGATATTTGGGAAGTTTTTCATTCTGAAGAACTTTGATTGATAGAAGCTAAGCATATTCCTTCCATATTTAAGGCTTCTTTCATCTGGCCTGAGCATATTATTGTTCTCCACACAGTATAATAGAACTCCATGTCAGAACAGATTAGGTTTCCTTAGCCATCTGATTTTGTTAGTAGTTGTGTCACATATCCTTCATTTATACCAAACAATTGACTTTACACTTTTTTTGTTGTTGTTCTTTAAGCTAAACTGATTTACATTCTGATTTAGTTCCCAAGCTCCATGTCTTCACTGTTTGTCATTTCCATACAGTTTTAACATCAGATTGATTATGTCTTTGTCAAGAGACTAAAATGCCTTTCAATAACTTCATCTGTTTGCTAAGAACCCCAGAGAGAGTTACAGCTCACATCCAGACTAACAGTTTCACAGTGCACAGCCCTGGCTTTGGAGTTGTAGCCTGATAATGGGCAACAGAGAAAGAGAAGAGATCAAGAGGGAATTATCCAAATGTGGAAAAGTTGAGGGGAAATTCTTGTGTGTTCTCCCCATCCTACATGGAAGTTTACAGAGGACAAATGATACAGCCACAGATATTTGTAGAGAATCAAGGCCCTGAAACCTTTGATGTGAACCTATTCTTACAATACAAATCATTCCTTTAGGCTATGTCTGCCTCCTAACAAGTGTCATTAAATGTAATGACATGCTTTGTAATGTAATGCTTCAGTTTCAGTGCAATCTTTTACATTGATTGTAAGATCCTGCCTCTCCCAGCTGTTGAAGGTGGGCATTATATTCCTCTCATCCCTTTTACTCTGAAACATCCAGAGTTTTGTAAAAAATCGTTGCAACTTGGGTACTAAACTCAGCTTCTGCTTACTGCAGTCTAGTATCAGTGGTGACTGAGGAAGCTGCTTGTGAGAAGCTAGAGTTTTCACTTGTTTCATCATGAGCCAATGTTAGCTAAGTTCCTCATTTTGCATTTCAGCTAGCCACTGAGGTGTGTTCAGTGTAAAACTGTGCATCTTTCCTTCATTGCTATCTGCTACCTAAGTGTTGTTGGTGCTTATTCAATTAGTAGGCTTGCAGTTTAGCAATGTACTACAGCCTTCCTGTTCATTTTTCACAAGTGGAAACAGGCAGGTTTTTAAACCTCAGAAGAGATGATCAGATTTAATAATAATCAGGGTTTAGTCAAACTGGCAATTATTTGCTCTGAGTTACGTGGAAGTCAGAGCCTCAGTCCTCAGTAACTCTTAAAAGTTACTGAACTCCTGCTGGACACAGCTTACATTTGTTGCCCAAAGGTTGTTCAGATGACAGCACAAAATAGAATTTCATACTTGTTCTCCCAATCCAAGAGTCTCATATGCATGAGTACCTCTATCACATGCCCACAAGGATAGCAAGGACTGAGTGCATGTTCTTTCAAAAGGTAGTCTGTCAGGTCTGGTCTATCAACAGTGTTCACCTAATACTGTCCTCTGTAGAGAGTCAGCAAACCAATTTTGTGGATTCAGTTCTGAAGTGTGGTTTAAGTACTCTCTCTGTGAAGAACATCTGTGGATCACTGAGGAACATGTGCTGAAGTCATGCTTGCACAGGAAATGTTTACCAGATTTGTTGCTTTTTAATGTGTTTGTTGTTTGCCATGCTGATGTCTTCTTTTAATTGGGTTCTTTCATAAAAGAAACTAAAATTATTAGCCACTAAAAGCATGCTTCCACCATGGTACTGATTTTTCAGGAGCTTTTTTAAGTGGGGAAAAAAAACACTGAGCTTACAGCTAAGTGAGGAAGCAGAAAGCTATAATCACAGATAAGTAAGGGACTGGAATATCATGGGCACCAGTGCTTTTTTTTGTTTGTTTGTTTGTTTAGGAGGTGATTTCAAGAAAACCAAATGTAACTTCATACAGACAAGACAAAGATGCAGGTATTTGGGTTTGTACTTGGATGGCATTTCAGTAGGAGGGTGAATGGGTAAGATTTGGTCAATGTTGTATAAATTCATATCCTCTGGTGCAATATACATAGATTAAAAAAGAAGCCCTGCTCTGTACTTTGTATGGATTAGTTTCAAACTGGATTAAACTGAAACTTGGCGCAGTGACAGGTGTGCAGTGTTTTACTCTGAGTGGGAGAGAGGTGGGTTTAGATCTTGTCTATATGCACAGTCATGTGGAGGCCTTTCCTGTTTGCCCTCCACTTTGATAAATTCCTTTTCACATCTTTCCAGAAAAGAAAAGATGCAGCTGTCTTATGTTCTTCCCTGGCACCAGCTGCCTCACTGCAGTAGCTGTTCACCGATTAGATACTTGAATGCTTAATGACCAATATTCATAAAAATACTCACTGCACACTTTCCTGACTTGTTCAGATTCAAAACAGGAATCCCAGAGAAGGTGAAGCACCTACAGGTTAATAAAAAGATTTTTTTCCTAAAGGTTGCTTTCTCTTTGCTTACAGATTTTGCCTTCAAAGCCACATGTCAGCCGCTCCAGCTGACAGAATGGCTGTGGCAATGTGTCTTTTGGGGAGGTCTGCAGGCCATATCCAGCCACATTAGACTTCTCCATTTGTAAATGTGTTTTGACTAAGAAAAAAAAATGATGTATGGTGGCATTTTGCAAAGAAGTGAAGCTCTGAACTATGGATTGTCCTTTTGTAATTTATGCAGAAGTAGGTAGCAGATACCAGGAGCTGTCCCTCAGGTTGCCCCCAGAGGTACTTTCTTGCTTACAACCTCAAATATGTGTTTCATACTAAAATTGAGAGATAGTTGTACTGAGATAGTAAAATGAGAATCCAATCTGAGAACACAGCAACACTCCCTGTAGTTCAGTTACAGTTCTAAAAAAGGAACTTTTTTTTTACCAGGCCATGGGAAATAGGAAACTAGCTTGCCTCCTATTATTTATGCATCTGCAGACAGCAAACATCAAAACCTTTTATAGACACCATGATATTTTCTAGTGGCTTAAGAGATTTACTTGCCAGAATCCCTTTGTATCCAAATGTAACACATTTTATAATTATGCTGTGTGATACTATGCTAAATAGGAACCTGCATACTTGCTTGGGTGGTAAAGTACAATATCAATGAAAGTAATTTTTTCAGATACTCAAGTTTCTAAACCTGAAAAAAAAATATGCCAGAGACAAGTGCAGGGACAGAGCAACACTACAAAGTTGACCTCTCCTTTCTTTGCAGCTTTGCTATCAATTGAAGCAACTGTTAGTCTGAATAACTGCATGGTGACTGCTGTTCTCTGTAGCAACTTGTTTACTCAGAGATGGATTTTCTTAACACATAAGAGCTCACAGCTGGTATCTTTTAAAAAACTGCCCATAAAGCCTTTTGTGTTACAGAAGGTGGTTTTCCCTCTAATTGCTCATTTCACACCCTCTCCTCACTAGGTTGTCATTGCTGTTAATACTACACTGAGGAGACCTCAATTTTTGTGCTCCTTATCACCAGTGACAGTGGAGAAGGTAGGCTGGAGGTGCAGGCAGCCCTCCACCATGCATCATAGCAAGCCACCCTGCTGCATTAAGTCAGAGCCCATCTAGGAGGAGTTACTCAGCCACGGAGTCCCAAGCAAATGTACAGAAATTTCCAGTCAAAGACACTAATTACTTCAGCAGCACTGAGTGAAGCTCCTGAGCCCATGCCTATGCTACAGGCTGTTTGACACATCCCCCACCACTCATGAGACCAGCCAGCTGAACCCAGCATGGCTGTGGAGACCTTGGCAGTGCATTTAGTACTGTGGAGCGATGATGCAACACCTCTTGTAACACACACCGGCTCGCACTCGACAGGCCGAACAGCTGCATGCCACTTCTTCACTAGAGGGAGTCCAAGACAAGCAGTACCAAGCACTTCGAGCAGCAGAGTGATGACATCATGAAATAGGATGATGAAAGCTGAATGATCTCTCAAAAGCCCAACAGCTGCCATGTTTCAAAAAAGCTTTTTGTTGGGCAAGAATGCATTTCTTATACTACACTGTTACCTTTCGCAAGGTACCCTGAAAGCACGAATGAGCACTAAGCCAAGAACACTCTTTCTGAATACAGACACCTCTGTACTATGCTTGATCCCTGAGTACAATACACCAGAAATGGATAACACCACCACCAGAGCCACTTGATATTTAAAAGCCCAAAATACAGACCAGGAGAAAACATTGTTTACATTTATAGCCTAAAACCACAGACCTCTTAAGAGTAGGATCCTATGTTTTAGGCATTGAAATAACAAAGGCAACTCTGCATTATTTCTGCCCAAAATACAATGGAGGTAAATGGAATTACATAGATTAAAAATTCATTGTCACTCCTGATGCTGCTTAAGGAATTGGAGGTAGTTAAGTTGTTTCATATTGGCTTTTGCCCCCAGAAATTCTGTAGGTAAAAACTATCAAAGCCAACTTTGGGATGCCAGTTCATTCAGACAAGAAAATAACCAGCTAGTCATCCATTCTGCTGGGTAGATTTAGCTCAATCTAAGGTAATTACAGTATCAGAGTAGTCTTTATTAATTTATCTATTGATTATGTACATCTCCCAAGTTGCATTTTAGGTGGCTCAGTCTAGATTAAGAGCTGTCTGTCTTCTACTTTCCTGTCTGCTTTCCTGTACATTAAGCACTACAAACCACATAAGTGGTTTCCAGTGTCTACATTTCTATTTTGATTATATTACAATTTCTACACTGAAAATGTTTTTGCAAATTATTTTAGTCTAAGGCTAATAGAAAGGATAAGGAACTACAGCCAGCACTGGAGCACTCCTCACTGCTATTGTCATCTGTAGCCACTGCTCCCAAAAGCAATGCTCACATGCTTTTGTTCCTACTCACTTAAAAGAAAGGTTTTCATTTGGTACTTGGGTAGCTGCAGACAGGCTGGAGATTGCCAAGGCATCTGTGCTGTGACACAGCACTGCAGAGCTGCACTGCCTGGATTCAGATTGGATCCTGCAGCTGTCTGATTGCCTGCATGGTGCCAGCCTTAGAGGGCCAGGGATCACCAGTTTGTATCACATGCATTTGGTCTCTGCCAGATTACACACACTTAAGTCACTGCTCATTTTTCAGTCTTGACATGTCCTGAACATTCCAAGTGTCCCTCAGACTCCCCAGGACAAAGCTTGGGTTGTGCCAGCGATGCACCAAGTATGCCCAGAGCATTTTTTAAAGTAAATTAAAAACCAAACAAAACCAACAAACCACCAACACACAAAATCAAACAAACAGCAACATAGTAGTTACAAAATCAGGAGAAATTAGTGCTGGGATTAGGCGTGGTGCATTCAGACCAACTGAAAACCTGCAGTTTGACTCAAAGTAGCTAATGCACATCATGCTGCTCATGCTTGATATGCGTGTGCCATCTGAAGAACTTCAAAGGGGTAACTCCCAACTGCCTGGTGATGTGGTCTCTTTGTTATTTAAAAGAAACTGTGTTATTCTCCAGGCCCTTGCCCAGCTTCGTTGCCCTCCTCTGGACCCACTCCAGCACCTCCACATCTCTCTTGTATTGCAGTGCCCAAAACTGAACACAACACTCGAGATGTGGCCTCACCAAAGCTGAGTACAAGTGGACAATCACCTCCCTACTCCTGCTGGCCACAGCATTTTTAATACAAGCCAGGATGCCACTGGCCTTCTCTGCTGTCTGGGCACACTGTTGGCTCATATTCAGCTCCTGTCCATTACAATCTCCAGATCCCTTTCTGCCAGGCAGCTCTCCAGCCACACTGCCCCAAGCCTGTAGTGTTGCTTGGGGTGGTTGTGACCCAAGTGCAGGACCTGGTATTTGACCTTGCTGAAACTCATCCCATTAACTCTGGCCCATTGGTCTAGCCTATCCAAGTCCTTCTGAAGAGCCTCTCTACCCTCATTCAAATAAACACTGCCATCTAACTTGGTGTCATCTGCAGACTTACTGATGACAATCTCTATGCCTGAATCAAGGTCATCACTAAAGATGTTAAAATGAAGTGGTCTGCCCATAGCTTGCAAAGAAGGTACATAGTGGCCTAGTGATGAAGGCAGCAGCCTCCTGCCACATCTCTGTGGCAGCAGAGAAAATCCTTCTGGCACAACATCACCTGCCTGGACACAGGCAAGGGAGAAGCAAGCCATGTACCATCCCATACCTCTCCAGTAGCAGGCACACTGCTAGCTGGAGCTCATATTGAAGGGAGAGAACTCTACAAGTATAAAGATGAGTAGTTCTGAGAAGGATCTTTCACAGATGCTGAAGTTAAAAACAAAAGGCCCTTTGCAAATGGAGACATAAATGTATTGCTTAGAAAACCAAATTCTGTTTACACTATCACAGAGACATTACAAATTCAAAGTTTACTATGAGGAAATCCTATTCTCTCAGTTTACAAGGTGACTCTTGTTTTCTTTGGGCAGTATGTTCATGCTTTGAAAACACCTGGAGATGATGTACTGCTTTTCAACCTGCGTTAGCTCTGCCATGAGACAGACTCACTTGGGATCCTCTCTAGAGTGAGCTCAGTGCAGCTGTGTCCTGGATGCCCAGCTTTATACATATAGACGTATCAGAAACAGTTTGCAGAGGGCTGAAACTAAAGAGCAACAAAAGTACTGGCTTTGTCACCAAGAAAAAAGTCCCACCCAGATCTGGTTTTATCCCAGTGTGAGACACCTACATAGCACTGCACTTGCAAACCAAAGCATGCAGAAGAAAAACATTCCAGAGACAGATCTAAATCTAGCCTGAGAAACAGAGCTAGCTGAGAATTTCAAAGTGTCCACAGCATCTGCATTTCTGCCTACCCTCAGAGAGCCTAAGCCACTGGGCAGATTTGACAACCTCTATTTCATAGGAAGTTTAAGTTAACTACCAAAACAAACCCAACACCACCACCCAAACAAACATAAAAAAACAACCCACAAACCAACAAACCCCAACCAAAAATCAACAAACAACAGCTCTGCAGTTTGTGTTCTCCTGAGTCAGTGTTTTTTGATAAGATGATATTGATGTTTTCCTACAGCAGAGAAACTTCTTGTAGCCCATAATCCACCATCTTTCCAATTATGCTAACACAGGTGTTTTGGGGACCACAGGAAGGATTAGCAAGGAGAAGCTGGGAGCTCCAGAAGACAGGGAAAATTTAGTAAGATATGTAATTACATATTACATTTGTTATAGAAGCTATCTGGACAAGTATGGAATTATTATGAAGTACATTTCCATATCCAGAGGACTAGAAGTTGGTTGTGTTAGAACTGTCAACAGAACATGATTGTTGTATTCCTTACTGAGACTCAATGCATCTTATTTCCATTATAAATAACCAAACATATAAATATCAAGGTTGTAAAGAGCTAAAACAATCATGTTTCTTAGACTTCTTTTTCACACCTTTACCTGCTTATCTAGCATTAGTGAATACTGTATCAGCTCTCCATGTCTGTGTGTGTAGATTAAAGGATTTCTGCTATCAAGAGATTAAAATCCAGTGGTTTCTGGAGGAGGATCTAACCAAGGATAACATCAGACTAGACCTGCTGGGCCACACAGGCAACTGCTTCTACCTACACTCAGTGCTTCAGGTAATACCTACAGCTTTTCTGTCTGCCATAAAAAGATTACTTTCAAAGCACACAGCCTGAAGAAAGCCATCACAAAAGGGATATTTCTAAGGTTTCCAGGTCTGTATAATACATCTGTAAGTCCTTTCACTTTAAGGGCAGCACTATTTGGTGTAACTTGAGGGGGGGAAACAATTTTGTTTCAGGTGTACAAAGTTATTTGGGACAGGAAGGTATATGTTATGACTCACTGCAAAGGTGATTTAGCCATAAGAGACCTTGGCTGTACCCTTCTATTGAATTACTTCATACGAAGGCTGTACCCTTCTATTGAATTACTTCTGGATGCTCCAGAAGATATATTTACCTGGCATGTTCTATCTTATTTTTGCTGCTGAGAACCTCCACAAAAGTTCCAACAAACTGACATAAGCAAAGGTTGAATTTAACTTGAATTTTTGCTTTCCTTTACTTATTTCAAACGAATGAAGAATCTCAAGTGGGTAGTAAGAATAAGAAAAGTCAAAAACCAAGGGTCTGTTTTCTTTAATTCAGCCATTCCACCACTAGCTTGCTTCTCAGGAAGTATCACACCTGACCAGAACCATTTCACTATCCCTCTCCTCTTTCAACCACAAGATGTCATTTCATATTTACCCTGTGTTGTGAAGGAAACACACAAACCAGGCAACTAACAGCCACTGATTTATTACAATTAAATCTGCTCTCCTTCCAACACAATAAAATTACCTGTTTGGGTAACAATTGGGAGAAGGCTGTTGCACAACTAATTAAGCTATTAAACTCTTATTAAACATGCACACAATTTACTCAGAAAAGGGAAATTTCCTACCAATACCCAGATAATGTATACTCACCACAGAAGGTGCTGGGATGGAGCATCTGTGTTAGTTCCTTGAGGTTCCATTCTGAAAGGCAGAAGCTCCAAGCAGCAAAAGCTGTTTCTGTGGAGGAAGAATGAGAAAACTCCTCCCTCTAGCAGAACTCCATTTATACCCCTGCCAGTTTGGCTGTAGTCAATTCCCTAGTTAGATGGAGGACCAGTTGCTTCAAGCAAACAAAAGAACCCTAGACAAGGAGAAGCTCATCTTCATCAGCTCCACCCCTGGGGGGGCGGGTGGGCAGTATTATCTGCCACACCCTGCTGTAAAATTCTAGTGCAGAGAAAGCAATGTAGATTTTAGGTTTAATATTTGAGAGGTATTAGCATCAAACCCTTGTCTAGAATTTACTTCTTAATTAGCTGGTCTAGTAGCAAAGTAACAAAATATTTCAGTTGGTTCAGCTGATAGTGAGTGAGCTTAAAACAACCTGCTGAAAACAAGTGCTTAATTGCTATCACATTGACAAGATTCATCTGTTGGTCTTACTGCTGCCTCCAGAAAGAAACCCACAGCCTTTCACAAAGGGTATTAATCTCCTAAAGGAGGTTAACTCTTTGAGGAAGTATTTCTGTATGCCAGAGTAATGTGGAATTATGAAATTTTCTATCCCACACGAATAAGCTGTAGCTACACTGTAAACTTCAAAGAGGAACTAACAGAAATTCCCCCCTGTAAGCCAGTAAGGATCAAATCAACCCCCTCAAGTATCACTGATCAGTAATGGTTTTTTATTTAAGTTGTTTCAGAAAAATGAATGAAATGAATGCCAGCACATCACTTTAGTCAGGCATTCTCTGGACTGCATCCAGGATTTTTAAGACATCTGTTTGATTTTTCCACACTTTGGAGTAGTTTCTCTGAGAGTCAGTGTGAAAACCAGTGATGACTGAATACTGAGTAATGAGAACATACAACTGAAAAATGCAAGAGCCAAGGTAATTTTGTCAATACTTTCTAATACAAGATGGTAGCTTTTTCTATGCATACATTAACTCCCTCTGTGAGAGGTCAGTATAAGATTATCATTATTGTAAACAATCATAGATTCTTCTACAAAGCAGAAAGAAATATCAGGGCTGCTAATAAACTGTCTCTGAAAACTACAGCCATTCAGAACCTTTAAAGTATAAGTTTTAAAACTGAACAAGGCCACTCTGATAGTATAATTCCTGAGCATGATCCTCACCTGACCAGGAAAACATGACTGGAAGGTATAAGTGACAGGATGGCTTCTGCAGCAGCTGCACACCTGTATCTTCTACAGAACTCTAGGTTTGGGATCAGTAATGTGTGTGTAGAAGAGAAAGACACAAGCAGGCTGTGTATTCACCACCACCACCACCAAAGAAGCTGTCCTCAATATTGGTAGTTATTAAACAAAGACCTCCTTTTGATATTTAAGTCACCTGAAGGAGGCAGTAAGGGATTTCTGGTAGTCCAAACAGCAGTTCAGAAACAGTGTTGAACACCTGACAGTTTCACATTGGGTCTGCTCCAGGCCAAGTCCAAACAAGTTGAAAAAGCAGGCAAGGATTTTTCTATTTATACCAGTCTCAGGTAGTTATTTAATGTTATGAGGCATCAGTGAAATGTGAAAATTACAGTTTGAATAGAAGAACACAAACAACTTAGCCAACAGGAAATGTTTATGGAGTGGCTTTGGTGTCAAGACCTTTATCCTCATCTCTCTGATTGTGGTCCATCTAAGCCAGGAAGCAGTTAACACTTTGAAGATAAAGTGCACTATTGCACATCCAGGGACTGAGGTGGATGTAACACTTCAGTGCTGTGTATCTGCAAGGTACAGAAATAGGATGAGTTTAGTTACCTGGTTTAAGGGATTACTCCATATTGTGGAAGAAGTAGGAAATAAGGACAATGAGAATGGACCTCCTGTGTAGCTTGCAAAACAGAAAAACAGACCCAAAAATGTAGGATCAGATGTGAGGTTTCTACTGAAGATAAAAGTTTTGAGGAAACCTGCATTTTAAAACTTGATTGAGCACCAGTTAAAGCAAACAGACTCTCCTCAGTGGAAACAGATCTGTATGTAATGGTAGAAACACTCCCACCTCCTGCCATAGCACATGCCAGCCATAGCCCAGCTCAGCTCCTCACCAGCCCCATGGCAGCAGTGGCAAAAGAATGGGGTGCTCAATGCCTCCTGCCAGAGCACGCCCCAGCTCCTGTTAAGGGAGGAAAGAGGAGACATATCCCTCCATTACATGGCCTCTGGGCCCCTCCCAGTTCCAGTGGGATTTAAGGCTCCTCAGCTCTGCGGTAAGGAAGCTGGTCAGGAAACCTCTCATAGACTTGCCATCTGCATTTAAACAGATTCAGTATTAGGGCACAAAGGCTGACAGGACCAAGTGGTGAAGAGGAGCTGCAGGTTTTGATTTTTGAAAATTGCTTTTAAACTGAGTCATTCCCCTGTGATGATTATTTGAAGTCACATTATGTATTAAAATAGGGGTGTAAGCCAGCAAAACATGCAGTGTACCATCCTCTGTAGGCACCCAGCAGTGCTAAGAGCAGGATGGAGGCAGTGATATCTGCAGCCTCTCAAGAATGTCTTCTGCTCTTTTAATAGTTTTCCTTGGGGGGGTGTGTGTGGAGGTTTGTATCACGTATCTTTCTCCTGTTGCTGAATCAAAAATAGTACACTGAGTCATTTGTTACCGGCACTTAGACAGTCACCAGCCATGTTGAGCACAGGTCCCACTGTTTGCTCTGATTCAGCTTACCCAAGGCCTCCTTCACACAAGGGTCTTTTCACCTCAAACCGTGGCTTTGCTTGAGTGAGGTCTGCAGCACTGATGAAATCTCACTTTCTGCTGCAGCAGATGCTTCCAGCAGGCTGGCAGATTACATCCTTTGATCAAAAAATTCACTAAAATGGGTGGGAATTTTTCCACTTCCTTCCAGGAACCCAGGGTAGGGGCTGTTGGGTTTCAGATGTTCATCTTGGAATGGAACAGCTGGCCCTGGGTGACTGCAGTGCCACAAGCAAATATGCACTACAAAGGTTAACTCTTATGCTTTACTCCAAATCAAAATCTCTGCTAGAAGACCTATGGTGACCAATGTAGAAAGAAAGAATGGAAGAGGAAGGAAAACATGAAGAAACAAATCCAGTTTTCAAAGTTTTCAAATCAGATTGATATTATTAACTAACAGTGCCACAGGCACTTGTGCAGGGCCACAAGCAAACATGCACTACAAAAACCTGTAACTCTTATGCTGTACCCCAAATCAAAATCTCTGCTAGAGAACCTATGGTAACCAATGTAGAAAGAAAGAGTGGAAGAGGAAGGAAAACATGGAGAAACAAATCCAGTTTTCTAAGTTTTCAAAGCAGATTGGTATTATTAACTACTAACAGTGGCACAGGCACTTGTGCAGGGCCACAAGCAAACATGCACTACAAAAAACTGCAACTCTTATGCTGTACCCCAAATCAAAATCTCTGCTAGAGAACCTATGGTGACCAATGTAGAAAGAAAGAATGGAAGAGGAAGGAAAACATGAAGAGACAAATCCAGTTTTCAAAAGAAATATAAATCAGATTGGTATTATTAACTACTAACAAATAACCACAAGGGTCAGTTGCCACAAAGCCCTTCTAACACTGGTTCCAATAGGTCTCTGTGGTGACTTGTACCTTGCTCAACAGGCAGCAATATTTACCCTTGGATTGAGCAATGCTGGCCTGCAGTCTGGCCTTACAGGAAAAGACTGAATTTTGTCACTGGCCCCATTGCTAATGTATGCTAGCATGGAAGCCTTGGTCCTGTTAAAGACTTTTATGCCAGCTTCTCATACCTGCTTTTCAGGTCTCTGATCTCTCCTCAGAGCCCTCTCACTTTGAACTTCAACTATGGAAAATGTGGCGTTTTCTCCCTGCTAAAACAAGGACTTTCCTATGTCAGATGGCGGCACTGGCGCTTTCCTCAGAACCTTCCTACTGAGAATGGGGGCGGTCAGCAGAAGCACAACTTGAGAACAATTTCAGATGTTTGTGTTCCCAAATACTTCATAAATGATGGAATGAAATGATCCTCACAAAGAAGCAGCATCCCTAATACAAAATCGATACACTTACTCTTCCTTGTTCTGTCCCTGAAATGCTTCTGAGTATTTTCACAATGAAAGAACAGAAGGGTTTAAAATTACAAGAATCCTGAGATTCAAAATTAACCAATAATTCGATTTAAATAATTCATCCTGTTGATTTTAATAGTAGAAATCCTGCCTTCCTCATAATATTTATTGCAAGACTTAAAAAAAAAAAAATCAAGAAGTGACAAAAAGTGGTCCTCAAAAGCAGGACAGTAAATGCAAGTTGTTTCCTCCCATCCTTCCCTTCCACCTCACAGTGAACAAAGAGAATTTTCTACATCTTTAGCACAGATTTCCCTGAGCTAAAAAGATTCCTGCAGCAGCTCCCAAAAATAGTTGCACAGCAGAAGTGCTATTGAAGCTGCTTCACATTTAGGTCAAATCTTGAAAAGAGCTTTAAAATGCTACCAGAGCTGAAGAGGCTTTATGCAATAGCCATAAGGTGCATCTCACACATTGAAATAAGGAATTAAAGAGACATGGGGAGAAACCTATCATTTCTAGTCACTGGAAAGAGAACTGTACTCTTTTGTCTATTATTCTTGTAAGAATAGACCAGCGGTGTTGTGGCAAGTGATAAACAATGAACTTAGAAAGGAACAAAGGTGTCTCGGGAATGCAAACAGCTCTACTCTAAGTGCCCCTCTACTGGCCAATGGGAGCTGGAACAGAAGCAGTCAAAGGGGAAAGCTAGAAAATAACGTGACAATTAGGCTCAGTCTTAGAGAAGAAATTTAATCACCAAAGGCATTTAACGATTCCTTATTTTAAAAATTAGGCTGTTTTATAATTATAAACGCAGGATATGCCTTTCCAAATTTTCCTTGCCGACTACTCATTAATGCTAGCTTGACTACCTTCTCACGGGAATCTGGAGACTGAACAGGCATTTATTCTCTTAACTGGCAGTCTGATAATGGTCTTCATAAAACTGAAATACATAAATACTGAAAAGATCACCATTATTTTAGCATTTTAAAACAACCTTTGATTTTACCCAAACATTATTTCATTTTAATACAGATGCCTCAAAATATTCCATAGTCAATGTGAAAGCTTTGTTGCACTTTAAGTTTTTCATATCATTACACTGTCAAGAGAGTTAGCCATATTATTTCCAACACAATAATAGTTTTAGGTTTCTGTTGTAGACTACATAACACACAAGAAATTGATACTAGAAGCTCCTTGAATAATGAAGTTGCAAGTAACTTGGTGCCTCTGCACAGCTTGTGTAACCAGGTAATCGGTTCTGTAAAGCTTATTGAGGTTTTGTTTGGATGATGTTACCTTTTTTTTACTCCATTAACTGTTCTAGCATGCTGTAGCAAATACAGTGCTCTCTCCTAACAACCCTGCATAGATGGAAAATTGCTGCTGTTACTAAGATAGAGGATTTGCAGGAGTGCTGAGGGGCTCCAGTTGTCGCTTGAACTGAGAGGCTGAACATTGCTCTTTCACATTTGCCAGTAAATGCCAGATCTCGAATTCAGCTAAAATCACAACAGGCACTGGCTGTGTGGGGCGCTCAAGATGTAACTGAGAATTGTTTCCTCAGCAGGAGTGTTTTGTGACAGCATCCCAGAAGCAACCACATTGTCCACATCCCTCCCTTTGCCAAGAACAAAAACAAAAGGGAAAGGAGTGAAAGGCTTTGCCTACTGCATGCAGATACACAAGTTCAGCATTCAGATTTCCCTTTAAAATATCTGTTTATTCCCTGATTGTCTAACAGAATTCTCTCTGACCTAAGGGAGAGATTAATTTTTCACTGGGTATCCTATTGGCATGTGGCTCTCTGCATTTTGCTTCTTTTCATCTGGAAATCAGAATATAGAATTTTTTCCTATTTAAAATTAATCTCAGTTCCATAGTATTCGCTGCTCTTTTTAAAGGCAAATCACTACTTACTATTAGAAATGTACAGCCCAAAAATGTATTCCTGAATGTTTTATTTTGGAAGCATAAAGGGCTTTAAAATAAACAAAAGCAAATAGTCCAACACATTTCCTATTGCATGTGATAGGAGTGGCTCCATATGATACAATATGGATGAAGCAAATCTGGCCATTACTTTCTTTGAGGCAGAGAGTTTAATACCTAGACACTTCCAGATCTGCTCTGGTGTCACACATAACATTGCCTGACCCTTTTGTTATAATTTAAATTCAGCCTACTTTATTAATATTTTATTTTGCTGTATTGATTGTTCAAGTTAGAGAAAAAAAAAAAACAGTTTAAAACTACTGACCTGAGGACATTGCAAGACCCTAATTACTGCAACCTCTGAGGAGATACTTTTTTTTTGTGAAAAGATGTCATTACCTGCAGACAAATCAATGCAACATGATCGTGCAATTAAATAGGTCAGTCTGAACTGAAATTTAAAGCTGCAGACCCTGATTCTTTTACTCCCAGTGCTGCCTGAAATCTCTCACACTTTTAAAAAAATAGAATTAGCTTTAGATTTATCCCACAATAAATAACACCAGAACATACCTTGTGCTACCAACCTGAATTAAAAAAAAAAAGAAAAAAAAAAGAGGCCACCTCAGTGTTTTGAGTTTATGAGATCTTTCAGACACAAAGTCCTAAGAGAGTTTTCTTAGTCAAAAGGCATCAGGAAGGCTCATCACTTAGGGTGAACTTGGGCTTTAGCTTGACAGACTTCCTTCTTATTGTGCCTTTAGGGGACAGTGGCATGGTGTCCATAATGCTCTTGTCCTCCTCCAGCTGCCTAGCAGTGCACGAAGGGGTGGGCACTTTCACTGTGTTGCCAAATTTAGAGTAGTCCACAGAGTATCGCCCATCTTCCTCTGCCACAATGGGCACAAACCTTTGGCCCCAGAGGATTTCGTCTGCCAAGTAGGAGGTTCTGGCTTGAGTGGTGATGCCGGTGGTCTCCACCACCCCTTCCAAGATGACAATGATCTCCAGGTCCTCGTGGTGGTGAAGGTTCATGGGGGAGATGTCGTAGAGGGGACTATTCTTGTCTATGACGTGGTAGATGATGAGTGGGGAGACGAGGAAGATGCTGTTGCCCCCCACGGGGTTCTCCATCTGGATGTCAATCTGGTTGAGGGGCACCACCTCCCCCTCCAGGCTGGCGGTCTTCTTCACCACCTGCATGCGAATGGTGGCGCTGATGATCATGCTCTTGCGGAGGTCACCCACTCGCAGCATGAAGCAGAGCTTGCCTTCCCGCAGGGCAATGACCGCGTGCTTGCTGAAGATGAGCGTCTCGGCCCGCCGGTGCGCCTGCGAAGTCTTCATGAAGATGCAGCCCAGCATGATGGCGTTGATCACCAGCCCCACGATGTTCTGCACAATCAGTACCAGGATGGCAGCTGGGCACTCCTCCGTCACCATGCGTCCACCAAAGCCGATTGTCACCTGCACCTCGATGGAGAAGAGGAAGGCAGAGGTGAAGGAGTGGATGCTGGTCACGCAGGGCACGAAGCTGTCCAGCGACCCTGACGCACCCTCTCCGGGGTCTCGCTGCAGCCGGGTGCTGTGGTCCAGGTCCCCATGGGCAAAGGCTATGAGCCACCAGACCATGCCAAAGAGCAGCCAGCTGCACAGGAAAGACATAGTGAAGATAAGCAGCGTGTGGGGCCACTTGAGGTCCACCAGAGTGGTGAAGACGTCCTGGAGGAAGCGTCCCTGCTCCCGAATGTTTTTATGGGCCACATTGCAGGCCCCATTCTTGCCCACGAAACGCGCCCTCCGCTCCCGGGCGCGGTACCGGGCGTGATCCGGCACATCCTCTGCCAGCCGGGTCAGCACGTACTCCTCGGGGATGATGCCCTTCCTCGACAGCATGGCTCCCCGCCGCCGCGCCGCCGCCGCCGCTCAGCGCCGCCCCATGCAACCGCCGCTCCGCCGGGGGTGGGAATGAGGTGTGTGTGGAGGGGCGGCACGGTGACGGCCGCGTCGCGGGGGCCGAGCGGGTTCAACGGCGCCGCCGCAGCCCCCGCCGTAACCGGTCCCGGCAGCGCGGCGAAGGCGGTAGCGGGGGCCGCTATCACCAGGCGGCGCAGCAGAGGCCGCTAGCGGTGTGCGGGGCCGCGCTTGACCGCTCACCACGGCCTCCATGTTGCAACCCCGAGCCGGTAGCGACCCCTCGGCGAGCCCGAGACGGAGAAGCGAGGGGCCGAGGGGCTGATGCGCTTCCGCGCAAGGCTGCGGAGGACCCCCGCGCACCCTCCGCCTAACGGCCATTGGGCGACGGCCGGCGGTTAAAAGCCGTTGGGCGCCGTTCCTCAGCGTCGCTGTGTGGGAAGGGGAGCGGGGAGCTGGTACCGGATCCCTCCCCGGTGAGCCCTGAGCGCGTTTCTTTATCTTTTAACCTCAGTTTTATATATATATTTATTTATTATTATTGTTTGTTTGTTCTTTTTTTTCGCCGAGGCAGGGGGGAGGGTTTTAGGCCGCGGCGGTGCGAGCGATTCTCCTGTCCTCAAGGGCTGACTTCTGTCAATATTTGTTCGAGGATGGGTTTGCTGCCGGTACCTGGCTTCTGTTAACGGCAACTACTTAGAGTCGGCGTGGTTTCGGGTTGGGCACTTAGTTCATGAATAGAAAACAAAATAGTATGGTGGGTTTGTTGTTGTTGTTTTGGGGTTTTGTTTTTTTTTTTTTGGTGTTTTTTTTTTAAAAAAAAAATCTTTAATAATTAAAAAAAAAAAAAGGAAAAAAAAACCCAACCCCCAGTCTAAAAATCCTTAAATTCACCTGCATGTCCTTCTGCAAGCAGGAGGAAGGCATCCCTCTAAAGCGGGCAGGCAGTGGTAGGGAATTTGCTTGAAGAGGCCAAGTCTAAGGATGTAGTGATTCAAGAGCCACCCAGAACTAAATGGGCTCAATCCCATTTATACAATTTGCTAGAGTGATGTAGCCTAAGGAAGGATTTTTCTGAAATAACGAGGTTGTAAACTGATGCGAGTTGTGATTGTTCAGGAAAATGCCTGCTGCCCGAGTAGCAGTGAAAATTGCAAACAAACCATCCCTCCACAAATGGTTAACTTGCAGTGATATGAGCGTCCAGAGGGGCAGCAGCGTTGACTGGACGGGCAGCAGGAGAGTGGGAACTAGAACTTGCGTGTGGCGGTCCCGTGCGTGTGTGTGTGCAAGTACAGCCATGTGCGTGTGTGTTAGGATCTAGGTTTGTAGCAAGATGCTTTATTTAAAAACACTCCAATGTGTTTACTTACTCTGCTCTAAATATTTTGTTTCCATTTCAGTTTAGTCACCAACACTGTAGAGTTGCCTAAAGCATCCTAGCATGTTCTGGGCAAGAGAGATTTCTTTAGTGCCAGTGGGTTTATGCTTTTATTTTTCTAATCGTGTGTGTCCATGGACTTTCCCTGTTGTTGTGGTGCTAAGTGTAAGCAATTATTGACATTGATTGCCTGGCCAAGGCAATTGCCCACTTGATGGCTGGGAGCCAGCCAGTTGAGGTTGAAATTAACTTTCACCACCTACCGCTGTTTACAGTGGCCCACTTAGGGATTTCAGAATAGAGCTTTTGAGTGATCACTCAGAGGTCTCTGAGCAGTCCTTATAGGTCTTGCTATTAAATGATTGCTATTACTTTATGTTCTTTCTACTTTTTATATACGGATAGTAGGTTGCACGTCCTTGGACAATTCATTCCTTTTGGAGGTGTCAATTTCCAGTACTCCGTGCTTTCTCTTGTTCTGAGTCTTCTTTGTGGCTGCTTTGATAAATAAAACTAAAATAACAACAAAGTGCCCTAGCACCTGGCCACTGAGCTTAGCTAAAGGTATTTGCCCTTTCTCTGTATCGCTTCTGCTAGACGCTTTTTGTGCGCTTGCTGTGAACATCTTCTGCACCTACACGTTTAAGTACGTGATTATATGTACGATTTAACTTTTAAAAATACTGGAGTTTTTTATACTTCTCTTTGGAAACATTAAAAAGAAACAAGCAAAAAATCCCCCAACAAACACAAATGGATGAAGTAATTTGAAGATTTGCTTGTCAAAGGTGTGGTTATCCAGCTGATGGCAGCTCATAGTTACTTCTAGTATTTGGAAGTGGGCATGAAGAAGTTCCATAACGTCACACAGTACTCAATGCAACATTTCACTGTTTTTTTTTTAAGAGATGGACGTAGGCATTCACCGAGGCAGTCATGTCTTTAATGCTATCTTACTCCTTTGTGGTTGTTGCCCTATTCTGTGCCTTTTCCTCCAGAGGGCGATAACTACGTGAATGTAGAACGAATAAACCTGTGGCTGGTTTGAGCGTTTTAAAAGGACGTTGGTCTGGTGCTAGGAATGCCCAATGGAGCCGATTGCAGCAAAGGGTGCTGCATCAACACACTATGTTGGTTTCAGGAAGTCTTGAACTCTGTAGAGCTAAACGGATGGTTCTTTATTTCAACTTCTTTATTGGGACTATCATTTGCCACTTCTTTTCCTTCACTTTTGAGCACTTACTGGCTGAGTGGGACAGCAAAGCAAGAGGCTTCTGCTGAAGAATTTCTAGAGTGGAATATGAGGGAGGTCTGTCTTTGTGGATCAAGTGACAGATACTTAAAAGAAAAGAGTGACAGATCTTCTGAGTGAGCCAACATATTTGTGTTAAGAGCTGCTGCTCAAATTTGGCTCACAGAAATGAAGAATCTCACTCTGTAGTATTGAATCATGATGGGTAAGTTCTCCCACCCACAAAGTTTTCTACTTCAAAACTCCCCCTCACCCTGATTTATCCTAGCTTTAATGGCTGTCAAAGAGGATATAACGATTACATTAAAATTTTGTTGACACTCTGCCTTTCAAGAGCAGACCTTTCCTTCATAGGCTACACACTATTAGCCTAATGTGAATTACGCCTCACAAATTAACCTTGCTGTACAAATGGGTGGACAGGAGAAAAGCTATGGGAGTTGGTTGTGCAGAATCACAGGAGAAGAGATGAGCAGAGCTGGGAAGAGGGTTAAAGTATCAGGCATGCTGTGCTTCCTGGCCTCTCAGGCATTCCCTTAGAACAGGATGAAATTGCCACACTAAGACAAGAGCATAAATGCTATAAAGGAATTATATAACAGAACCATTTGCAGAAAGCAAACGAAATAAAACAATTGCTGGTTGCATCTCCGTGGGCAGCCTACCCCACTAATGCCTTTGGGACTGAGTCAAGTCTCATCCCAGAAGAGGAATTAAAGTCTGGACATGGCAGCTCCCTCAGCAGCTTCTAAATGGCTGCTCTAGGGCTGCCTTGCACCCATATTAGTGCAGCACTTTCCTTAGTAATGCTTCATTGCCATGCAAAATACATTTGTGAGCCTGATTTAATATTGATTTCAGGACTGCCTATCTCAAGGTTTAATGATTCAGGTAATGGCAATGAGGTGCCCACCACAGAATAATTTTCTTGGATGGTGCTCCTAGTCACTGCCCCTCTGGAGTTAGGGGGAAGAAACTCCCTGAGACTTGGCCCTATATCAACAAGACTAGATAAAATGTACTGAGGAAATGTGAAGCATGTTCTTTCCAAGTGGCAGCTAAGAGGCCTCCCTGTTCACACGTATTTATCCAGGACTGTGGCACCATTAAGAAGATACATAATTGTTGGATATGAACCAAGGCAGCCTACTCCCCTGCAATGCTGCTTTGTGGAATATAAGCCTCATTTACAGTGGAGGTGTATGCCACTTGTACTTTGAGCTCTTATTTCCTAATACTGCAAGGTAGAATAGAGCCTTGTTAGTGATATGCTGTGTCCATCACTCCCTTGCATTCCTTTCTGGGTGGGGTTGTCAGAAGCTGATGGAATAGGACCCAGTCCAAACTGCAGTGTCAAATCCCAGGCACTGTATTAAAAGCCTATGAAACATCACTTCCCTAGATCTCTCCTCTTGCCATTGGGATTTAGGATCTTCCACTGACAGTTGCAAAGCTTCCACAGCTCAGTCACTGCAGTGTGAATTTGAGATGTTCTGCAGAGTGGTGGTTTCCTAAGCTTGTACAGGACCAGTGCTGGGCAGCAAGGAGACAGCATGCACAGGAGCTGTGCTCGAGACCTATTCTGCACTCAGTGTGTCCTTCAGCTGCTCTGGAAGGATGGTCACCTTCTCTTCTACCCCTAATGGATGCCTGGTATCCCAGGGTGGAAATGTATTTACAGTCAGTCCCTGCACATATTTTTTCCTTTGATGGTGCCCAGCAAATGACTCCCCGGAGGAGGAGGTATTTCCTGCTGCCTATTTTCTCTCTTCACCTGTAGCAGGCAATGACAGAGCTCAAGTATCTCATCTGCATCACTGTATTCTATCTCCTTTTACCACTGTTCATCCTACACTCTATTGTTTGGTTATATGTTCTGTGGCACCAATCTAATCCCCTTGGTATTGCCTAAACAATAGCAGGCAGATGCTGCAAATCCTCTGCTATGGGACTAGTGCAGCAGCAATGGTTCTTCAGGTTTTTCTTGCTCTCTGCTGCCATGCTAAAAGTAATGCATTAAAAAATACCATACATACCATGAGAACACCAGATGTCTCTTTCTAGAAAACAAAGCCTTTAAAAAAGAGATTCTAATTTAATTGATCAGGTTAAAGACATAAAACAGTGTGGCAGTGGGTGAAATATGTGAAACTGGGAGGCAATGAGTCAAGCTTTCAGGGAAAGGTTTAGCATTGTTCATTTACTAGATTGGGAAGGATAATTTCCAGGTGAATTGGTACATCTGTACTGATCTGGAAACAGTGTGCCTGAAACATGGATACTCTATCACAGCCTGCTGCTTCATTTCCTCTTGGTTTTGGAGGAAGGCTGGCTCAATCCCTTTTGGAATCAGTATGATATGACTCAGTGGTTGTAGGGCTGAGGCAGCCTAAGAAAGACTGAAGGAACCAACTTGTGATTAACTTCTAGAAGGTTTTGAAGGAGAGACCAAGAGACACAGGCACTATCAATAAACCACACTAAGTTTTACAGGTTTTATATTTAGATATTAAAGCTTTACAGAGTCATATGTTTAAAAGATATACAAGCTTTTCAGAAATACCTTTGGTACATTGTTCTTCCTTCTGCATTTATGAAATCATGAGTATTATCTACAGTCAGGCTGTGATACTTACAAAATACCATGTTAGTAAAAATGACAGGAGAAGTTGGAAGAGTTAGATCAAAACTCCATGCTGGCTATGTTCCTTTGATGTGTTTCCTGTCATAGTTCACCCATGTAGTTTAACCACACTTCATGATTCTTTGGTAGCAAATAAAAGGAAGGGTAGTAGTATACAAAAAGGGGAAAGCACAGGGATAATTCATTAATGCCTCAGATGGAGAAAAATGACTCATTTTATTAAAAAAGGAAAATCTCATTTTCTTATGAAATAGTATTTATTTACAGATATCTTACATCTTTAGAAAGTAATACAATCGTGTTTTAAAATGCTTTATTTGTTTTTATTACTTATCTGCTTGTACAAAAGAAGCAAAGACACTGTCTTCTTGTTCTAGCAGAACCTCAGGCTTGTCATACTCCAAAATAACTCCTCTCTTCATTACGATAACCAAATCTGAATTGAGGATCGTGTGCACGCGGTGCTGAAAAACAGACAAAAGGCCAGTTCAGTGTCTTATCAAACACACTTCCAGACAGACAGACTTCCAGAAATTAATTTTCCCAACAAGTTCAAGTTTACTTGAGGCTACTTATCCTAATTTACTGTTTGAATGCTGCTGCTAAACATTGAGACAGAGCCACGTGGATATTCAAGTACTTGAATTAGGTACTCGTGCATGAAGGATCATGTGAGTTGTGAGTGTGATGTCTCTAGTCTGTTGTCTTGCCACCATGTGTTGCCACAAGAAGGTAGCCAAGAAGAGTTGGCACAGGGCATAGAATCATAGAATGGTAAGGTTGGAAGGAGACCTCAAGGATCATCTAGTTCCAACCCCCTGCCATAGGCAGGGACACCTCCCACTAGCACAGGTCACTCAAGGCCTCGTCCAACCTGGCCTTGAACACCTCCAGGGAGGGAGCAGCCACAACCTCCCTGGGCAACCTGTGCCAGTGTCTCACCACCTTCACTGTAAAGAACTTCATGTGAGGGTGGTACTCCATGCAAGTACTCCCCAAGTTCTGGACCACGCGGGGGATCAGGGGGAGTTCCTGAGCCTGGTGCAGTTTTGTCTGCTTGTGAAACTGAGTAGATCTGTCTTCTAAAACCTTGCCCATCTCTTCTCTTGAACTTTCACTTATGTTTTGCATTTCACTTATGTTTTGCATTCACATCAAAAAGATTTTTCCAGGTCTGCTCCCCACTGTGTGAACGAATATCACCTTCTGCATGCTCTGGGCCCTGCTGCTTAGAGCTTCATCTGAAGCCTCTTCCTCCTTGCTTAATGATTTTGCAGACTCCTCTCACATGTCCTTACATTGTCCTTTTTCCAGGCAGAAGCCTGGCCTATTCAGCTGCTCCCCTTAGGAGGCATTTCACACCTCAGATCATCCTTGTGCCTCTCAGCATTTTTCAGTGTAACATGTCAGTATGGAGCTGAGGAGGCTGCAACTATGCACAGCATTCAAGGTATGCATGGCTTATGCAACGTTTTCTTTTTTGTTCTTGATCCTTTTCCTACTAAGCCCTAAGATTGGCTTCTTTTACTAGAAAGAAACATCCCCATTTTTTTCCCCCACAGTGAATACTGAGAAGAATTCATTTAGCTTTTCTGCAATGCCATTATTTTCCCTGAGCATTTCTTTAATGTACTGATCACAGGGATTCATTTTTTGGTGGGGTGGGGGTGACTGCCTTATCACACTTTCACGTGTAACATGCCAGAACTTAGGACAATTTCTGCTTTTTTGGATAAGAGTTCAGCTTTTACAACAATGCCTTTATATTTCTAATAACATTTTCTATTGTTTAGCCATACCAGCTTATTTCTATCTTTACTCAAACCTTTCCTAATATATAGCACACATTGGCTCTGGGATTTTTGTCTACAATCTTTCTGCAATTTCCACAATCCTTGTCAGATTCAATTTTCCTCACTTCCTCTTTTAGCCTTTTTTTCCCCTCTGTTTTATTTTTGGGTTCTGCTTTTAACAAGCCCCCTCTTTTTTTACAGGATTCCACATTTAAAAGTTGAGTGTGACTGCATCCCAGCAGGGATATTTCAGCTCAGAATACTGTGGTCTCTGTTACACAGTCACCATAAGGTTCCTAGTGATATCTTGGGCACCCTCAGTACCAAAACAGCTCTTGTATTTCCTTCTGTGGCTTCCCAGACAGATGTTCCATAATATAATTGCTGATGGCATCTACAAATCTCATCTCTGCTGCAGTCCTCCTGTGGCATTCGTTCAGTCCTCAGGCAGGGGGAGGGGACTGAAATATCACTTTCCAGTTGTACTTGCTGCCCTTAGTGTCTGATATCTTTCAGGCTAACACAATCAGTGCTGCCATCCTGGTAAAGTAATGTAAGAGAGAATAAAGACCAAATACTCTAATCTTCCTTCTCCTATTCTTCCTAGGCACAAATTAGGAATATATGTCTCCCTCTGGAAAAAAAACAACTACTCTGCAAATCAAACCAACCAACCAAGCCAAAACCCAAACCACCACCCAAAATCTGCACATTGTGTGTCTGCTACGTAGCATTTTGAATGCAAACCCACCTGCCTGTAAACCAAATAGCATTTTCTAAGTAAAAACAAAGTATGTTTATTCCAAAATGCTATTTCCTTGAACTGTGCAGTTTAAAACTAAGAAAGACTACTGAACCTTCCTGTCATACCTCCAAACAGACTAGAAAAGATAGATAAATGCAAGATGCAGTGCAACTCTGAATTTTTAGGCAGAGAAATCAGGAAATGTTATGTTTGTGATTCCTTTGCTGAACAGATAAACCAGGCTTTCTATTATACATCTGGTAGATGAAAAAAAAGAAAGATGGTGTAAGATTCCTAAGCATATATTTCTTGAGTTGTATTTAATGCTTAAATCTTAAAAGCATAATGACTTTTTTTCACCTCTCTGAAATATATATTTGTAAAAAAAAAAAAAAAGCACTCCAAGGTATGTATTACTTCTGGCATATCTGTTGAGCCAACTGCTTTGGTTCAGGCCAAATCTCTTTCATAAACATTGGTTTTTTTAAAATAGATATTCAAGATCTTTATATAATGGCTTCAAGAATATGCAAACTGTAATTCAGTCACTGCCAACAGAGATGGAATGTTTATTTTTAAGTTAGTCTTGTTTATTTAAATTCTGAAACATAATTTTATCTGCCTTCCTATCCAGTACCAGAACTGTTACACAATTTGACTTATCATTAGTTCAATGATTATTGTAGCTTGATGAAACTTAGATTTCACAGTAGAGTTATACTGCACTGTAAATGAGCCTAAAATGGGTAACAAAAGTAGAGCCATACTTAGATTACATGTCTTTACAGGCAATCAGATCAAGCATCATCACACGACACATTTAAGCAGCTGTTGTTATGTATTTAAATAAACAGTATTTAAATGTTTAAGAAGCTGTTATATATTTAAGTAAGTAGTTTAAAGTGGAAAAGAAAGCTCACATTTAAAGGTTGCTTAAAAAAGGATTAGTGATCAAATTAGCATAGTCAGATCTTGTCAGTGTTAATAAATGTGGCATTTCTGATTCTTGTTTGCATTTGAATGGCAGCAGAGACTACTTACAGCTATTGTAACCACTGTGCGGTCAGCAAATGCAGTCATGACTACCTTCTGCAGTATGTTCTCCTATGTAAAGAAAAACATTTGTTGCTTTTCAGACAACAGAAGACACATGACAGACACACAGACACTAAGGAGGATTAAGTAACCGCTGCCTACTCCATGCTTTTATTGATTCTTTCTTGCAGAAACGAAAAATTAACTACATGTCCGAAGGAAGCCAGAGCCTGATTTTGCTAGTCCTGCTAGCTCCTGCCACCCCCACTGCCTCTGGGCTTCAGCACACACAAGATCTGTGTGCCCTGGCCCCCAGGCCCCAGCTGTCCTGACCTCAGCTGTACAGTGAGGAAATCAAATGTGAAGTCAGGATTCTGCCAGGCTAGCCACATGCTGGCACCTCTGCAGCATGTTCTTCACCCTCCTGGAAGCCCAGGAATGTCCCAGCACACTGAGGACATCTAACACCAAGGAGTGGCAGAGATAAGTAAGGGAGTGTGCTGTACCTGGCATATTTAACAGTGGAGATGATATTTAAGATGATCTTAACATACATAGTTCTCACTCAACAAGTACTCATCCTTTACTATTTAGGCAACATGATGTGTACCAACATCTGCCTAGAAATGTCACTAGCACAGATACATCTCTAAAGAACAAATAAGACCAAATAAAAGTATCTCAATGTGTCAAAATTCAAAATGCATTTTAATTGGGGTACTTACAGTCTAATTCCCAACCTTTCTGACACCCAACACATGAACATTTTACAGAACTACAAACTGTTACCTCATCTAATTATATTCTTTAGTCACAGAAAAATCATGAAGAAGACGAAAACATTTCTCATAACTTATCAGAGGAAAAAAAATCCTAACAATGTACTGTTCTATTTGGCTAAAATCCCATTAGTGCTTGTATTATGTAGTTTAACCTCTGTCAAGCAATTTCAGGCTTGGTTTCAACCCTTCTAACTTCTTGACTTGGCCTGTCTCCTATGCTTTGGCAGTCTGTCTGCCTGCCAATTTACCTTTCACTGACCAGCCCAGCTGACCTTTCAGAGCTTTGTTTACTTTAGGAAATCAAACTGCTGATGAAAATAACTTACTTCATTTTCCTAGTGCAAGCAGTGCTGGAGTAACTATTAATCCCCTAGTAAAAAGCTCTTTAGATTGGTGAGCAATGACTCAGAACTACCAGGCTTGTAAACACACCTGCACTAAATGTAATGTAAATGTATTACAGAGCAGATAAAATTGCTTTCCAACTTTTGCTTTGCATATTAGCAGTTATGTGTTGTGTCTGCCCCTCCTCCCCCCCAACCCCAACAAATCAGAATCATTGCACACTCACTGTTGCCATGTCAATAGATGCTGTGGCTTCATCCATGATGAAGATGCTTGTCTTCCGCACAAAAGCCCTCGCTAAGCAGAACAGCTGCCTTTGGCCCTGGCTAAAGTTTTCACCTCCTTCTGTGACTATAGCATCTAGAAATGATACAGAATAAAATGTATCTATGGGTGTACATGTGTGTGTCTGAAAGGGTCAGGTCAGAGTAGAGCATGTGCTTGGAAAACAACTCACTTTCTCAGCATAAAGATTTTCAAAGTAACATTTCCTAGGTCTACAGCTGCTGGTGACCCAGTTTTGCATGTTTGTTTCCATTGTTCAACACAACCAGCACTTCTGTGTCGTGATATTCTTTATATATAGAATCACAGAATGGNTTTATATTGACATTAAAGTAGCTAAGGCTGTTTAAGAATGAGTGTCTCTGGAAAAGGTGCTGTCTAGGGTACTGCATCTCCCCATCCATCATTTCTTTACTCTAAGGCAGTGTGTAATTTACCACTTAGGTTTTGGTTTTTTTGCTTGGACATGAATATTGAAAAATACAAAAGAACATACTCTAGGTAACACTGACTTGTTGACACTTTTAAGACCTGTAAACCTCAACACTTCACAATGAAGACACACAGAAATAAAGTTAAGAATTTTACTGCTGATTTGAGTAGGAGCAGGGTTCTGCCCCACAGGAGCAACTGGTAAGGCACTTAGATGGATGTAGGACATATGCCTGCAATGAGTACTTCTGGTCACTTTCCATAAACCTAAAAAGCCCTTTTTTCAGGAACTACCTTTTTAATAAATAGTAAATATGAAACAGGAACACTGTGAACACTGGCAGTTATCTTCTCAAGAAAGAAGTTTCATTACCTAGGCCTCCAGGGAGTGCTTTCACCACGTGCTTGAGCTGTGCTATTTCCAACGCTTCCCACAGCATGCTGTCAGTGCACTTCTTCTCAGGGTCCAAGTTAAACCTAGTTAGGTGTAATTCAAGAATATCAGTCAATGTAAAGTTCTGTAATGCATTTCTTCTTTTAGTGTGCTTAGAAACAAACTTGCAAATCATCAGAACCATATGCAAGAGATCTGATTCTGATCTATCATTGGTATAAATCCATTGGTCAACATTTACACCAATGTGATTAAGAACAAAACTTGACTCTGTTGAGCAAAAGGGGAAAAGTTTTCTGTTTTGCAGATAACTTTATGTGTTTAGGAGTAATTTTGTTACAACTAAAGAAATTCTAATGTTTTACTAGATAAAGCTCTGAAGAAAAAAAAATCTGTGGACACCATCAGTTCAAATGAACACTCATTTTTTAACAGAGGCACTGATCCTGTCTGCTCCCACTGAGGAGACAGGAAGTGGTGTGCTATCAGCAGTTCTGGAAGGTCATGCCAAGGTATCATTATGGTATCTAATGGCATATCAGTCACTGTATGGCTTTTACTGCTGGTGCTTAATGCTTACCGGATTGTTCCGCTGAATAAAATAGGATCTTGGAGAATGATTGACAGCCTCGATCTCAACGTCTGTAAGGGGAGCTTAGCAATATCTATACCATCAATGATAATCCTTCCTATTCAAAAGAAAATGGACAGTCTGCTAGCCTTTTTATTGTGACACACCACTGCTGCAGACATGGCTCGCTTTCGGCTGCAATACAGTAGAGCAGGGACAGGCCTTGAACTGCATATCCCCATATTCACTAATGAAAAAGCTTTTGGTTAAGCAGCTAGCACAACCATCTTGAGACTAAGCCTTACATGGAAAACATCCAAAGTGTACCTGTAACATTTTATAAATAGACACACTACTTATCTGCCTGACCATTACAAACATCTATCAAACAACAAGATAAAAGGTTACTTCAATCAGGGACTAGTTACCAGGGGAAAATAGCACTTCAGAAAGTCAGACTGCTATTGAGCACCTGGAAATTTGATCTCCTAAGTAGAACTGTCTGGCTCTGCATAAGGGTCCCGTGGGCAATGTGGCTGGAAAATGAGGCTAAAATTTTTTGAGATACAGAGGAAGATTCTCCATGACATGGCACACGTAGCAGGAAATGTGGCAGGAAATTCCAGGGCAGCAGGCCAAACTGCAGTCCCCAGCTACTGCATTTTCTGGGTCCAGTGGGTCTTATCCATGCCTTATGTGAGTATCCTTCACTGCACTTTTTAACACCTTCCCCTTTCATGGTTTGCTTCTACTGTTATAATTTAACAGCACAAAAGAAGTTCTGCTTCTGTTAAGTAGAATTTTTATTGATCCAGCATATCAATGGCACAGCTGTTAGGTGACAGGTGATAGCATGTTTAAACAAGATTCAAAAACTGCACTTCAGAGCTGCTGCTAAGGACTACCAAAGCATGTTCTAAGCATGACAAACATGAAAAGGCATAACCTTACCTTCAAAAGTATCAACCATTCTGAAAAATGCAAGAGAGAAGGAGGATTTTCCACTGCCTGTTCGTCCGCAGATCCCAATCTGTGACACAGAAAGCAGATGCACATCAAATGAACAGAAAGGGTAACATCTGTATTTGACAGTTAAGGAGGAACTCAGCCAGCCATAACAGAGTCCCTAAGTTCTCTCTTTGTCTTTAGGGGTCTGAGCAATGTCCTACACACAGGAACAATATACAGTCCTATATACAGAAACAACATGAGAATGACATGGAGGATTGGAAAGGGGTCTAGCCAGTGCTGGAGGACACTGCTGGCAAAACTTAAGATCCAGAGGTGGCCTAGTTTAGCAGGACAGACACAGACAAGCAGGAGTAAGGAGGAAACAACAGAGAGAAGAGAGACACTGAAGCAGAAAAGAAGTGATGGAAATAAAGGCAACAGAGCCACGTGGGAATGATGGAAAGTATGTCTAACATAGTAAGGGACCACTGTCACTTCTTTTGCATTCTGGCAGCATGACACTGGCATACAGAGAACCAGTGTGTAATTCTAACTGCTCACTCTTAACTTATGCTTGAACACACCAAACTAAGAAACCCATAGACTCCAGTGCATTACACTTTTAAAATAAAAATTCTGCAAATCAAAATGCAGTAGGTTTTTTTTCAGCTGTGTGATCTGTATGATGTGCCAGTCTAAAGAGCTTCTCAGAATCCCTGCAGTCTTTACCTTTTGTCCTGGGGAGATGTGGGCATTGACATGTTTTAGCACTGGCTTTAAGTTGCTGTCGTATCGAACACTGAGGTTCTGGATTTGGATTTCCCCTCTGTCTGGCCAGTTCTGGGGAATCTGTGAGGAAGCTGTACCAGAAGAATAGGAAAAAAAAATACATTAACCCTCTCATAATAAATTAATGAGGTCATTAAGTGGTTTTCTATGTTTTTCACGTTAATACACTGCAACATCATTAAAATTCCAGCAAGCTCTTTCTGCATGCCACACAAAACTGCACTTACAAAGGAGCCCTTCGTAATTTTCAGCTTCTGTTTTGAGAAGGCCATTGATTCTTTTCACTGCACCCAGCTGGATCTCCATGTCAGCCAGGTTACGAACCATCCAATTCAGGTAGTTAGAGACCTGATGTAAAGCAAATACACTACTAAATTCCAGATTTTTAGTCATTTGCAACATTGGACCAGCATGCAGTTTGTATTCCTTCACAGTTACACTTGTCCAGCCTTACAGAGCTGAAGTTCTGACTGAGCTGTACAGTGCACAGAGTGATAGCAATGTCTAAAGCTTCAATTTCCTAACTGCAATGTACAGATACTTTGGTACTATGGACACCTGATCTACACCAACAGGAAAAAGGAAGGGAAGCAGTAAAGGCAGGTGAAAAGGCATCTTGGTAACAAAGTTTGACAGTCTAGAATGATGTAATGGGGCATAATTACAATTTATGCACTAAAAACATCTTCACAATGGAAGACAAGATACAAAATATGCAACTTGGCATGTGTTGTTGGCATATTTGAACTAACACTTCAATGGGTATTTTATCTAAAAAATGAAGAAAGCACAAACTCAAATACATTGACCACTGAAAGTGAACTGAAGTTAACACATGGTTTCAGTGATGTTACAGTACCCACTATAGAATACAGACACCTTTGATCTTCCTGTTCATCTTTGTGCCCTGAAGAATTACAAAGGAATGTTTGAGAGAGACAAAAAGGGTCCTGAGATTCTTACCATAAGAGCATACGTTAGTCCCAAGCCTACAAGTCCTGAAGAGAGTTTACTATACAGGCAACTGGTAATAGAAGTGACAGCTGCTATGAGCACCACACATGCTCCAATGTACTCCTGAAGGAATATGAATAAATTCCATCACTACAAGTCTACAAATGATTAAAACATTCTCATAACTTCGCATACCAAACAAGAAATCCATTGCACAGTTTGAAATGCAGGTAGAAAACAGCAACATAACTCCATCCAGATCCTGCCTAGGAACCCTTCCTTATTGCCTTTAGTGTGTATGTGCTGTTTGGAGATGCTGTTACACACAAGAAGAGTTGTACCAAGACTCCTAATCTTCAGGACAGCTTTCTTCAGCCACCTCCATCACATGCTTAAACCATGCAGCTGCTGTACCTGGGGTAGGAGGGGAATGCTCTCTGGCTGATGATGAACTGCTGGGAGGCCTGCTGTTGCTGCTGAGTGGCTACCATCACATTTGTTCCAACAACCTGTCCTTGTACAGCATGTATCTATTAGTTGGACTGTGTCCATCCATAATGGGGTTTTGCTACTTCATATCATTAGTGATTTGACTTCCCACAGACAAGTCTTTGTATAAAATTATGTGACAGACTGGAAAACAAATGGTGCAATTGTCACTTGCTTCATCTTTGTACTACTGAGGGATCTAGGCATTGATCACAATTAGGAACATATGGTGGTCTCTAGGACTGAACTTATAAAATGGTAATAACACTGTAAGTCATGATATGCCTGAATTTAAGTAGCAAAAATTACCAGCTAAAATGCAGTCTGTCTGTAATGGAAGTATAAAGTGTGATGAGAGCTAACATACACTTAGCACACATAAAAGGAGCCTGTGCTACCACTGCAGCAATACTGCACCTGTATCTAACACAGTCTGATACAAAGATCACCATTCAAATGACAACAATCCTTGATTTGCTTCTTAAGGAGTTATTTTTAATAAATAATTCTCTTGCCAGGCCACTTGGTGAGCACACTGTGCTGGTTTGAGGCTAATTGGAATATTTTAATGAGAAAAATTAGATTATAGGCTGTGAAAAGAAAACAATGGAGATGTCTGCTTCACTCATAGGCTTGCTGAGATGTATAAAAACAAGGATACATAGATAAGACAGAGTCTCTCTCTGTCAGAGTTGGTGTGTTTTCTCCCTGAGCTTTTGTGGNCTGAAAATAAAGCTTCATTCCTTAATTTCCAGCTGGCTGAGTCTAGTCTGGGTAATTTTCAGAGTAAGGGAGCAGGTAACTCCCAAACCATTACACACACTAAGGAAACAGGCACCTGAATACTTTGGGCATTCTTCAGATGACTGATGACCCAAACCAGACATAAACCTGTCAACATCCTTCTGCTTTGTAAGAAAGCTTCCAAGATACTGAAATATTCCTGGGGAAGCCAAAAGGCAAAGACCTGCTGAGACTGACTAACTCAGTCCCAATAAAGGCAGCCTGTCTGGCAGCACAGCTCAACCAGCTCTGATCACTCTTCACACACAGAGGAGTCAATGTGACCTATGAAAACTATTCTTATCTCGGAGAAACAGCTGCAGGCTATAGGGAAAATTCATACTCCATCCAATTTTTCCAGGGTGGGTTGGGCACACGTTCCAATATAGATAGAGAAATATAGATGTAAAGGGTAAAGTAGAGTTTCAAAACCCAGATGAGGCTGGATAACTGTTGGATGCCTCATCAGACTGCTTGGAGTGAAGTCCAAGAAACTCATNTTCAAATGACAACAATCCTTGATTTGCTTCTTAAGGAGTTATTTTTAATAAATAATTCTCTTGCCAGGCCACTTGGTGAGCACACTGTGCTGGTTTGAGGCTAATTGGAATATTTTAATGAGAAAAATTAGATTATAGGCTGTGAANACCTGAATACTTTGGGCATTCTTCAGATGACTGATGACCCAAACCAGACATAAACCTGTCAACATCCTTCTGCTTTGTAAGAAAGCTTCCAAGATACTGAAATATTCCTGGGGAAGCCAAAAGGCAAAGACCTGCTGAGACTGACTAACTCAGTCCCAATAAAGGCAGCCTGTCTGGCAGCACAGCTCAACCAGCTCTGATCACTCTTCACACACAGAGGAGTCAATGTGACCTATGAAAACTATTCTTATCTCGGAGAAACAGCTGCAGGCTATAGGGAAAATTCATACTCCATCCAATTTTTCCAGGGTGGGTTGGGCACACGTTCCAATATAGATAGAGAAATATAGATGTAAAGGGTAAAGTAGAGTTTCAAAACCCAGATGAGGCTGGATAACTGTTGGATGCCTCATCAGACTGCTTGGAGTGAAGTCCAAGAAACTCATTGTGCACACACAAAATGAATGTACTTGCCATGCGGACTTCCAGCCAGCGATTGGCAGCTGTAAGGAAGAGGGAAGCAATGTTGTTGGAATCTGTGTATTCAAGAAGCTTCTGTCGAAATTTAGCTTCGTACCTAGGAGGGAAATAAAAGGAAGCACATGCATGTACTGGTGAGAGGCAGCAGAAATAGAGCAGGATGGAGTTCCCCTTCTCAACCATTTAAGCTCAAGTGTTAAACTTTGTATCGCTGCAGTGCCTAGAAATTGTAACAAGTTATAGAGCATTAATTCAAAGTACCTCCACTCATGTTAACTCCAGCATTACACAAAGGTGTTTGTCCTTACTGCTGAACAACATTGGAAAACAGAAGTCCAAGCACAAGGTGCAACAATAAGTAACAGACTGTTAAGAGCTTCATTCCTTCCAACTGAATCAGCCACAGAATAAAAAGATTAATGGCAAATAGGTCTGTTTACAGATTATTACAGAGGATCTGCACCCACTCATCAAAACAGCTGCATCAGTGAATTAATTCTGCCTTGAATTCAGCAGATATGGAAGATGATTCCCTGCTACTTTTATTTAGACTAGCATCTTGGAAAACATGCAAGTCACCTCTGGCATATTTATTTGCATAGGAGTGATGTTAATAATGAAGTCTATCAATAATTATGTCTAATAATAATAAGAGAGAAGTCTGGCACAAAAGCTTTTTTCAGGGTAGTTACAGAAGCTTGAAGGTCTGAAGTTTTAGTTTAAGCACCCAAAGCTTGCCCTTTTCTCCCCTCTATTACATTAGCAAGTTTAACAAACTTGGCCTTATTATACCTTTAGCTACTATGACTGCAACAAGCACTACTGATGTATAAACTCAGCCCTCCTTATACTGATCTCAAAATGAGGACAGTGTTCTAAGTATGAAGTACATAGCTTTGAGAAGCTTTCAGATTTGTTCACTGTAGAGTGAATCCTTCGAGTACAGTATAATAAAGTTACAACTTCACATAGATCCTGTATGACTTGAAGGTAAGAAATAAGTGTCACATTGTAGTAGTGTGGCTGTTCACAGCTTAGCCAGTGTGCCAAGACATGAGGGACACGACTGCTGCGTGCGATAGAGAATGGCCTGGGCTGGCTCCAAGCATGTTGGTGCTTGCGTAGCCTGCAGTGGTTGTTCGTGGAAGTCAGCATATGACAATGTCTCTTCTGAAGAGTCCCCAGATGACCAGGCCTCTCAGAATAGAGACCAGTCTGTGGAGAAGCCTTTGGACATACATTTTATTGGTTATTTAACACCAATAGTATCTGAGGTGCCGGACAGCGAACTATAAATCAATCCAGGGCATCTGCTGTGAAGGTTTATTTATATCTGCCGCAGTAGCTCTTTCTCATCTCCCATGGGATTTTTTTGCACATTTCTTTCCTTATGCATTCTGAGTAAGTGCAGGATGGAGAGCTACCAGAGGAAGGGACACTCCAGGAATAACTAGCACCTCCTAACTTAATGACTGGATTCCTGAATTAGTGTTATTTTTAGGGATACTCAAGCTAGCAAGTCTGAACTCCACAGCTACTAATATGTTAGGCAGCTGAAAAGCTACACAGTCCTAAAAATAGCTAGGTTACCAGCTGATGTGGGAGGCTGCAGGCAGATGGAATACAGAACTTACTGAGCACACATAGCCCTTTGGGTCAGACACACAGCAATGACTCCAGAATTTTAGAAAAAGGAGGCACCAAACAATTCTTTGACAGCAGTGTTCGTTTCAAGGTGACAGGAAGAATCAAGAGAGAATGCTCCAAAAGGCTGAAAATACTAGCTAGCTGTCACTGAATATTATTTATTGTATCAGTACCTGATACGATATGCAGCTAAAAATACTTTTGATGAAGTACAAGAATTCTGTGGATAAATGTAAAAGCAACAATTAAAAGAGAAATTTGATTTCCTTAAAACTGAACACAGACACAGCTACAAACTAGAGAACACTTGGCACTTAACAAATTAAATATTCAATAGCAGTAATTATTAATGGAAAATACTATGCTGTTCTACCACTTTTCAGGAAGCTCTCTTCAGTCAAAAAAAGAAAAACTCTGAAATTGTTTTCATTGAGCTATTCAAATCCTATTTAGAGCAGTTTAAGAAACTCTGAAATTGTTTTCATTGAGCTATTCATGTCCTATTTAGAATAGTTTTAAGAACAGTTAACTTTGCTCATTACTTCTATTATAAAATAAAAACGATAGGTTAGGAAGAACAAATGCTATCATTACTGTAACAGTAATAATTAACCAACAGAATGTGTTAATAGCTAGATGAGATAGGTGTGGCAGCCAGTTGAGCATGTTTGAGTGACAAGAATAGCACCAGTGCAGGGAAAGCAGTGGTAAGCTCAGCAGTGCTTTTACCAGTACCTCTGGTGGTGTCAGCCTCACTGCCATTTTTGTAAGAGACACACAGCCCAGGCACAGCATTGGGTATTCCTGGGATGCTTCCATGAGCATATGTGAATGGAAAAATAGATCAAAACAAGTGAAGAAAGACTTTGTCTCCAGCTTGCGCACTTCCAAAATCAGTATCAACAACCACATTTTCAGCTAGCTACCTGAAAAATAACTTCTGGAGCCACCAGCATATGCATGGTTTACCTTACCAGGACATGGACTCATACACAGATTGCTCCAGCATAACAAGTTAGTGTATATTAGTTTCATGGAAGCTTTCCAAGCACATCGTCTGCCACACCGCATGCTGCAGCAATTGCAAGCTAATTTAGCTTCTTAAATCACATTTCCCCACAAGTGTTTTTCAGACTGTGTGCAAGTGTGTGGAGAGTTAGCGCAGCGCTGATGACACACATTAGCTTGTTGTACAGCAACTCCTTCACATGCACAACTCCTACAGTTCTTCAGTGTTTTGGAGTTCTCCCTTACCAAGGCTTTGGAGATTATGGATTTTCCAGGTGATCCTGGAAGCTGAGCATTGTTCAAGAGGGACAGGGAACTGCTCAGAAGAGTCCAGCACAGAGCCCCAGAGATGCTGAAGGGGGTGGAACATCCCCATTATGAGAGAGCTGGGGCTCTTTAGCTTGGAGAAGAGGAGCCCGAGTGGTGACCTCATTTGTGTTGATAAAGGTGTGCAGTGCAGTGTGGGGAGGACAGAGCCAGGCTCTGCTCAGGAATATCAAGTGACAGGACAAGGGGCAATGTGAGCAAGCTGGACCAGAGGAGATTCTACATGAACATAAGGAAAAAAACTTTTTCACTGTGAGCCTAACAGAGTCCTGGAACAGACTGCCCAGACAGGTTGTGGAGTCTCCTCTGGAGACATTCAAAACCCACCTGTGTGACCTGCCCTAGCTGATCCTGCCCTGGCAGGGAGGTTGAACTGGATGATCTTCCAAGGTCTCTTCCAACCACTACCATTCTGTGATTCTGTGATCCAAATAACCACTACTTATAGCTGCACAACTGCAGAACAGAATCAGAGCTAGATATTCAGAAGCAAGGTAATGTATGCTTCTTAAAATACTGTACCTGAAGGCTCGGATGGTGGTAAGACCTTCAACAGTCTCTGAAAAGTGGGAGAGTAATGGTAGCTGAGTGCTGTCATCCAGCTGCTGCAGGTCCCTGGAGAGGGTTATGAAAAGAATTTTGTAAAAAAACAATTTTTGTTGTGCAGTTGAAACAAGCCTAGGCAATGAAAGGAAATATCATCACAATAGTCATATATATATTCAGACAGACTGTGAGGCAGGGAACAAAGAACCCACAAGGATTATTCTTTTGAAATTTGAATACAGTCAGTGCTGGAGCTCTTGAGTTTGGTCTTTTCCCTTCACTGCCTTCCCTTGATTTTAGTATGTTCCCATTTCTCATGCTCAATGTTTATTTATTTAAACACTCTTCTGGCCCTATGGTGAATATAAATTTAATGGGATACAGCAAGTAAGAGCATGAGTTGCGCAGAAAGCAAAAAGCTAATTCTTCTCTCTCTGCTCTCTGTCCCCAGATGATGCATGACTTCTTGCTGAGCTCATACACTCAGTAAATGGGAGCCCACACTCATCATTAGGTTATGCTTCTCAATTTCACATCTAGTCATCAAATCATTGAAACACATGTAGGGTGCAATTCTATTTAGTCTCAGTTGCTTCCAGCAGGAAGCCAATTGGTTGCAGACTCCCTCTTGATCCATGCATACATGAAGGGATAAATGTAGCATTGCTGCAAATGCTTCTTGAGCTCCATAGGGAGGGAAGTTGTGTGACTTGAGAAGAGAAAAATCACAGATTTGGCTAAAATTTTTCAACTTGTGAAAAAAACCTAAAAGATGACCAGCACAAGAGAGGATGCTTGTTTGATCCATAATGGACAGCAGCAGCACCATGGTTATATTGCATTCTCCAGCCTCTCCCTGGCTTTACAGATTTCTTCTTCCACTCGCATTGGCAGACATTGGTTTTCCTTTTCTGTCACTGCATTTTCTTGGATGTGCCCATCATGCAGCCTTTGAGTAGGACAGAATTCAGTTGGGTTTTTTGCGTCATGTGAACCCTAAGAAACTTTGTTCAGAGACAAAGACCCTGCTTGTGCTTCCCAGAAGTTCTGCTTGAAAAGCTGCAGAGGAAGGCACTTGCGAAACGACATTTTCACTACAGTGAATTTGGGTCACTTTCAGAAGGGTTTTGGCAGGACCAAATTTAAACACAAAGTTCCCCAGCATTGTGATTCTGCACTGCAATCATGCACTGCAGAAGATGTTTCTACTGCAGCATGACACTGGTTTGTGCTCTTACCGTGAGGCGACTCGGAAGTACTTCTGGATGAAGTAACACATGATGGCGAGGGGAACCAGGGCGATGAGAAACATTGGAGTGACGTAGGAGATGACAGCAAGAGCAGATACACACAGCAAAGTGGAGCGACTCAAGCACTCCAGGGTAGCTGGAATGTGCTGTATAAAGAATAATAGGCACACACAAGCTTTCCTAGCTTAACAAGTTTAAAACAGTATTATTTTATTTTCTGTTCTAACACTTAGACAAGGAATAATTGTTGAGGATTTGAAGTAGTGGGATACAGGTCTGCTTTTGAGTTGGCTGCTGGGTTCTGGAAAAGTGTGAAGGGATTTCTGTGGGGATGCATCACATGTGTGCACTGTGTTCCACAATCCTCACATAAGAGGATCACAGCGTGCAATATCTGATTTCAGCATCTGAGTCAGTCCTATGAACTAGCAGTGTACTCTGGGGTACATCTGCTCATCTGAATTTCAGTCATTTGTTTGGGGCAACAGCATTTGCCTTTTTCTCATTTCATCTGCTCATGTGTCAGGTTAACATATCCACTTTTTTAAGAAAAGTAGATCTTCTTAATTTGGGGATCTAATTTCCCTTCCCCTTTCTGTACAGGGCATCTTAATCAAATAAATGGGTTTTTATAGACTGTGCATTTAAGATGTGGAATTAATTCCAAACAGAAAAAACACAATACAAATTGATATAGTAGTCAAATATATACATCATCACTAACTTAATCTGAGTCTACAATAAGTAAAAAAACCAGTCTTTCAGTTTGGAAAGATAGGATAACTTGGGAGGTTGAAGGTGTTTCTTGAGTACCTGGTCAATGGTATTGCAGTCAGCTGAAAATCTGTTCAATATACTTCCCAGAGGTGTTGTTTCAAAAAACCTGAAGCAAGACAAGGAATGGGAAAGATTACAATGCTGATATCAGAATGGTTTGACATTTCTTTTTCTCTCATCTTCCTTAAGCTAGGTACTCAATCACAGGCACAAATAAATTGGCACCCACAGTACATGGTCTCATTTTCTCCATAACTGTGGCTTTCCAATAAAACACCCACCTTGCACCTTGAACATAATGCAACAACTGCAAGTGTTACCTCAGCTCCCTCTGCTGCCTAAGCTATGCAAATCACATGATTACATAAAAAAAAATAATCCTTTCAGATTTGCAGTTTGAGGCCTCTTCGTTAAAACTGCAAACGAAGTGAATGCATTGTTCTGGGAACAGAAGTGTATAACTAAGAACAGCTGTTGGAATAATACAGCAAACCCCCTTTCATTTACATTTGCATATGCAAATTGCAAGCTCCATCACTGCTCTGTAATCGTTGAACCTTCAGTTTCACAGAATGGTGGAGGTTGGAAGGGACTTTTGGTGATCATCTAGTCCAAACCCCTAGCTAAAGCAGGTTCACCTAGGCCTGGTTGCACACACACCCAGGTGGGTTTTGCAAGCCTCCAAAAACTCTACAACCTCTCTGGACAGTCTAGTCCAGTGCTCTGGCACCCTCACAGTCTTTCCTCTCATTTAAGTAAAATCTAATGTGTTCTAGTTTGTCCTTGTTGGCCCTTGTCCTAACACTGGGCACTACTGAAAAGATCTTAGCCCCCATCCTCCTGAACTCTGCCCCTTTAGATAGTCATATGCATTGAGAAGATCCCCTCTCAATCTGCTCTTTTCCAGCTAAACAGCCCCAGGTTTCTCAGCCTCTCCTCACAAGAGAGATGCTCCAGTACCCTCATCATCTTTGTGGCCCTCTGTTGGACTCTCTCCAGTAGTTCCTAGTCTCTAAAACTGAGGATTCCAGAACTGGATATAATCTCCTGGTGTGGCCTCACCATGACAAAGCAGAGGTCAAGGAGAACCCCCATGACCTGCTGGCTACACTTCTTAATGCACCCCACTAGACCATATATGAGTAGCTTAAAAATAACAAGGCACTTCCCCTAATGTTCAGTAACACCTGCAGGTTTGAACCAAGCTACAGTTTTTCTTTCATGCATTATAAAGAAAACTTAGGCAGGACAACCAAAGCCTTTACCACTATCTGCAGCCCAGTGGACTCTAATGATGCCACTGATGACATTTGTCTAAGGTTATCATCTCAGGCTGCCTGACAGCAAATCTTTACAGTGATTATGATGGATTATGATGGAGCCCTACCACATATTGATGAATAATTGTGTTTTGTCCCTAATTAAAAACAGCAAAGGGAAATTAAATAGGCAAGAAAGTAAATCTCTTATAGAATCATAGAATGGTAAGGTTGGAAGGGACCTCAAGGATCATCTAGTTCCAACCCCCTGCCATAGGCAGGGACACCTCCCACTAGCAGAGGTCACTCAAGGCCTCGTCCAACCTGGCCTTGAACACCTCCAGGGAGGGAGCAGCCACAACCTCCCTGGGCAACCTGTGCCAGTGTCTCACCACCCTCACTGCAAAGAACTTCCTCCTAACATCCAGTTTAAATCTCCCCTCTGCCAGTTTAAACCCATTGCCCCTTGTCCTGGTTGCAGTCAAGTATTTGACCAGTGTCCAGAAACTGGAGCAGCCTGGATGGCATTTTCAGAAACTGCTCAGTGGTTTGATCTCTGGTGGCTTTCACTGACACACTAAAACCAATGTGATGCACAGTCAGTTCTGAATGAAAACTGTGCTTAAAAGACAGCCTTGGAGTAAGGAACACAAAATGACTACAGTACTATTTGTAGTAGAATTGGAGGAGTACCTCATTGGAGCCAAAATAATTTTATTTAGTAAAGAAGAGTGCAGCTTTTTGGTGACTTTCAAGCCAGTCCACTCCACTGCTATTGATGTGACAAGACATAATACAATCCCAAGACAGCAGAGAACACTGAAAACTTTTGAATATGCAGAATGGTTGAAATCCTAAGAAACAAAGAAAGAATAATAAAAAAATACTCACTGTAAGTGTTTGAAATTTATTGTAGAAACACAAATACAAAACTGGAAAAAAAAAAGTATAAGGAACAAATTCTTTTTCCTCCCTAAATTAAACTGCCAATGATTTTCAACCATCTTAAACCACAATTTGTTATCCTTTGGAGAGAAGAATGTTTGTGTGAAAAGAGGAGATTAATCAGAAATTTTAAATAATTTTAAAAACCTCTAGAAAGATACACTGGATAATTTCATTTGAAAGAAAAAAAAGTCTTCAAAGCATTTCTTATGGCTGAAGCAAGACAAGGAACAGGAAAGATAATTTCATTTGAAAGAAGAAAAACTCCTCAAAGCATTTCTTATGGCTCTGTTTTGTCTGTTCCTTTAATTAAAATAAAATAATAGTTTTTATTTCAAAATACTAATTTTGCAGGAAAACCCAGAATCAGTAAAGCATCTTTTAGAGATGAAAGCATGACTCCAGTGAAATCATGCATCCCCTTGCCAACAGTAATGTGCATTATTTGTAGGCACTAAGTCTTGATAAAGAAAACAATCCCAGTTCTAACAAAATCCCTCCACTACTGCTCTGTATGTACACATACAGAGTACTCTGCTAAGTAATGCTGTGGTCAGTGCCTTGTGAAATTCATGGCAAAAGAAAAACAAATCCAAACCAATCTGTCTCTCCCATACATTACAAAAGCTGCAAGCCTTGCTTGCAGTGAGAATGCAACAGTACAGGAAAAAAAAACCCAAACTAACCATGATATCAAAATCCCATTACAGACCAAAGTTTAGGCATATCAGCTGGATGATGAAAATACAGCAAACCTAGCAGAAGGAGATGGTTTTACTGCACTGTGTACCCCAAAATGCATTAACCTTCAGTACTCTGGAACTGCTCTATTGCTGTAAATACAGTGCATTGCATGCAAATCTTGGAGCAAAGGTTGACAGTGGGAGATTGCCACTGGTTAAATCAAAAGAGGAAGGTGAAGGACATTGCATACCTCCTCACAGTGAGAGCAGTTTTTCAGCTCTAGCTCTATCTTCCCAGAAATGGCATCTGAGGTCCAGCATGCCAGGCAGTAGTCGATGGCCACCATTACTGTGTGCTTCAGCAGCTGGGACAGCACCAGCAGTGGCAGAAGGAGGATTCCTGCTGCACTGAGGTACTTGCCACAGGCTCTCCAGGGCATCTTTGCTCTCTGATGCAGCACTGAAGACAGGTTGTCTTCATCATCACTCTCTGTTACTTCTTCTGCAACATGCAAGAAAAAAAAAAGCAGTACAGCCACACTGACTTGTACACACATTTCACAGGGACTGGTGAGCAGCAGCTAAACAAAGTGTACCACACATGATATGGCTTTAAGGTGAAATTACCTGGTCAAGCATGCACATAGTCACCTGCTCATGAGAGTAGTAATGCATGCTAAAAAGATGCAAAAACCCTTAGCACTTGGTGATTAATGTCTTCAATCATGTTTTTGCAATTTGAAAGTACAGGATTGATAAAAATTGGTTGAAATTTTTACCTATATAAAGCCACAAACAAGTGAAGCTCACCCAGTGCAAATTATTCACTATTATTACTCTGTCATTATCATTTTGAGGAAAAGCCTCAAAAGTTGGGAGGAAGCTGTGACTGCTGAATTCTTGCAATCACTGTAGTCCAGAGGTAAAACCAATGGAAACAACACTCTTACATATCACAACACACTGGAAAAAATTATTAATCACTTCTCTTGCCAGTTTGAATTATGTGAATCCATTCTAATATAATTTAGCTGTGAGCAGTAATGTAGTGCCCTTTTACCTTCATCCTCTTCATCATCTTTCAGCAGAGCTTCACGGGAGTACATAGTCCTCCGAAGATTTGTTCTTTCCAAAACAGTTTTACTTTCAATAATAGTTTCCTAAGGAAAGGACAATTCACATGTTTTCAACCAAATAATTACTACATTACTGTCTGGGCTATGGCAAAATTTGTTTCCAGTCAGAACATGAATGAAAAATAAAAGTGAGAATCTTAGAGCAGACAATCAAAATTTGATTTGCTACCTCTGTGTATAACCAATGGACGTAAATTAGATATCTGACATGAATTTCATGTTGCTAATCCCAACCCTCTCAGAGTCTTAGCTCTGATATCTTTGAATCAATAAGAACTAAGATCAATATCTCATCATACTGTGTTACAAAATGTGTTAATAATTAGGAGAGCTTGATACAGGCACATCTGAAAACCTGAGAAAATGGAGGCATATTTATAGAAGCAGCTGTCAGCATTTCACATTACCAACATTTTCCCTGAGACAGCCCAATTTGGTAGACTTCAGACAAGAATATTTTGATAGAGCTTCCTATCAAGAATGGATCAGAGGCAACAGTATCAGGGAAATAGGATATGTCCAGATGAAAGAATTTATCTTAATAGATAAATAATAATGATAGTAGTAATACTAAGTCAGAAATCACACATGGCTCCTCAATCCTTGCTACTGCTTTCAACCCAAGGCAAAAAGAAGTTATTTTTTGCAAATGTTAATTGCCCTGTCAATCAAAAACCTTCTCCAGCTCTTGGTCTTGTCGATTCATTAACGTCTTCCAGTGTTCAAAGAGCTCAGACTCTGATTTCTGAATGTCCTTGAGTGTTCCTTCTCTCTGGATGTTGCCATCTTTCATCGCAATTATCTAAAAAGTTGGGAACACAAGTGGTGAGATAAATAGCCAGGCATCTCTTTATTTTAAAGCTACATTGCTGAGCCTGGACAGTATTTTCTCTTTTCTTAAATAAATCACATTTCAGAGAATAAATCTGTCTTCTAAAAAGACAGTGAATTTATCTCTTGACTCCACCTGTTTTACACAAGATGCTGCAAGTCCCGGAAACTTTCTGCACTTCAGGCTTTCAGAAAGGCTCTTTTAACTAAGAAAGAAGAATGGGGTCCTTGTCAGCAGACAGAAAAATGCATTACACTTCCTAACTACAAGTCATTAGCAAGGTAAGATATTAGAGCTCTCTTACCTCCTAAAAGGAAAAGGCTTTTAGCAGCACACTGTGCACAGCATGTTTTGCCCTCAGTCAGGCAATTAGATACGAGCACGCTGGCTTCGCCGTCTGTTTGCTAGCATGGACCCCATAAGGAAAAGCTAAGGAATTGGAAACTAAAGCTTTAAAAGGCATCAACAGTGAAAATTATATATGCAAGGCAGTCTAAAGGGTGTGGTTTCCAGTTTCCATCAGCATAACTACGTTATACACCCAGTGGAACTACCTTCACTTCAAATCTAATGAGGAGAATTGGAAAATGAGGCATGTGGATTGTGAACTTGTGACATCGTTAGAAAATACTTAATGAAGTATTTATTTTTCTTTCTCCCTGGAAACTCAGAAATTTCCGTGAGCAGGAGATGAATTGCTAAGAATTGACACCAGAGGAAAGGAAAAAAAATAAAGCAAGCAAGATTCTGCTTGTGGTCAATTTAATTAAGAAACCTGTAAGTGGTCTAGATCTTGAATTCTTCTGAGGGTTTAGTTACAAAGATTCAGGAAGACCATCACATACCCTTCAATATTTAAAATTCCTTAATAAATCCCTGCTGCACTCCATTATGTAAAACTTGCTAAGGCTTAATGAGGCCTGTGCTTAGGAAACACCCCCTGAACTATTTCTTAGTGTTTTTAAATTATAGATTTAATTAATATACATCCTTCATGTCCTACAGGTTCTTTGCAACAGTGTATTTCAGAAAGCATTACTGAAACTCAATTAGAAGATAACAGAAATAACATAATTCCCATAGACTGCCTTGTAAAACATGAATGCTTACAAATGGGTCTGCTATTTGTTAAGGAAATGATAAAGATTACACTAATTCAAGGCTATGTGTATTAAAAATTGCAAAATATGTAACAATTGAAAAAGAGGAATGGACCTCATAGGGAGGGGAAGAAGGCAGAAAATTCCTGTCTCCTGAGAGACACTAACTGGAAAGCCAGAACTGTGTTGAAAAGAGCAGTTTAAAAATTGAAGTCACAGCAGACATCATAAAGGATAAATGCTGCCCACAACAACATGATAAGAACAAGATTAATGCCTGTCTGCAACTACATAGCAGGACAATATGAGGAACAGAAAGCAGCTGACATATGATTGTTTCTTGAGAGGGAGTGACTGATGATATACAGTCTGTGCAAGCTGCAAATGAGAGGAGTCCTGCTAGGAGGCATAACTGCAGCCATCAATCCTTGAGGGCAAGACAACCTGTGATGTTGTTGCAGGAGAACTAAGTGCAAGACCAGTATGAATCAACGAACTCAAAAAACCCAACCAAACAACCAAACAAAAAACCCAAACCAACAAAAAATCCAAACCCCCAAATCTCCATTTCCTACTCAATTTGCTTCAACACTTGCAATTGCTGTTACAGACAGTATACCTCCCATTTTTCCCCCCTGTAAACCACAAGATATAACAAAGACATCTAAGCAAACAATTGAAAACTACACATTTTTTAGTATCTTGTCAATTTACAAAGGGTAAGGCTGTTGTTGACACACAATGTACTAATCATAAGAAAATATTGTTCTTTTATTTCCATGCCCCTCAACCTCCAGAAACACACCTTTTTCTGTGACAGGAGAAACAGATTCCTAGTAATATTCCAGCAGAGGCAAATATGTTATTTAAACACTTCACTGTTTATTGAGATTAAAAAAAAAAAAAAAAAAAAAAAGAGCAAAATTTTCCCATGTAGCCTTCAAGTAACTGCAGAGGGCTACAGGAAGGCTGGGGAGGGACTATTGACAAAGTCTTGCAATGACAGGACAAGGGGCAATGGGTTTGAACTGGCAGCGGGGAGATTGAAAGTGGATGTTAGGAGGAAGTTCTTTGCAGTGAGGGTGGTGAGACACTGGCACAAGTTGCCCAGGGAGGTTGTGGCTGCTCCCTCCCTGGAGGGGTTCAAGGCCAGGTTGGACGAGGCCTTGAGTGACCTGTGCTAGTGGGAGGTGTCCCTGCCTATGGCAGGGGGTTGGAACTGGATGAGCTTTGAGGTCACTTCCAACCTTACCATTCTATGATTCTATTATTACTGGGTGCTCCATACAGAATCATAGAATGGTAAGGTTGGAAGGTTGAATACAGTTTAAATGCAGCCTGGTGTCAGCTCTAGGAAAACCCAACCTATTTACACATTCTAGGGTGGGATTCCCAAAATTATGGCACCTAAAACTCACTGGCAAATTTTCAAAATATCTTCATTTTGTCTCTTCTCACTAAATTACCACTTGCTGGAAAGGTGAAACATTTGCTTTGTTTGTGCCACCTGAAAAAAATCCAGGAAGAGCTTTCTTACCCAGTCAGCATGGGGCAAGTACTGCAGCTTGTGAGTCACTAGCACGATGGTCCGCTTGTCTTCACGCAGCATTTTCAGGATCCCTTCTTGCATGAGGTGGTCACTTAAGTGGATATCCAGGGCAGAAAATGGGTCATCCTGTCACAAGGGAAAGAGGTCAGATTTTGGAGCCAGCACTTAAAAGATTTAAGGCAACAGATTTCAGTGCTGGTAAAACCAGTGAGATCAATACAAACAAGCAAAAGAAACCATCAGAAGGTCAAAATTGTTCTGAGGAATGGTTTTCTTAAATGCACCAACAAACCTCAGACTGTCTTTCTGCAGTGAGTGTTCAGAGATAAGGCAACATTAGCTGTGTGTAAATGCTGATTTCGTAAGGCTGCTGGGAGCTTCTCCTCTCCCCAGATGTATTTCACAGCCTGCATAACAGCAGCCCATTGTGGCTGTCAGACCCAACACAGCAAATGTATGTCTGTGGCACATGTTATATAACTGCTCCAGGAGCAGTGACACAGAGCACTGTCTTATTTCCCTTCTACAGAATTGCCTTCTGGTCTAGGGATTTATTTTTATTTTTAATCCATAAATCAAAACTCTATTAACAACAAATCACAGAAGGAAAAATATTGATTCATCTGATGACTCTGCTTAGATGCTTGATTTACAACCTAGATTAATTTACTGAAGCAATGAATTACATGCCATCAATTTAGGCATAAACTAATTTGTTTCATCTTTTGGGGGAATTGTTTACCTAATCCTATTTATATGGAACAATAAATCTGGTTTTGTTGCTTGCAGTAATCATACTGGTAGTATCATTTACTTGGCATTATTATTTCCTGCTACTATGTTTTACTAAATCCAAGATTTCTCAAAAGTCTTTTTGTTTTCTTTGGAAGTCTGCTGATAAAGTAGGACTGAATTTGAATCAGATCTGCTCTCTGAGTGACATCATTGCCACCAGTTAGATATGATGGGGTATAAGAAAACAGGTGAATGCTCTACAAAATACTCTTCAACTTTTCAACCCTTACTAGTGGGAAGTGTCCCTGCCTATGGCAGGGGGTTGGAACTAGATGATCTTTGAGGTCCCTTCCAACCTTACCATTCTGTGATTCTATAATTTTATCCCTCTCAGTTTTGCAACAATGCATATTGTGACTGTACTACTTTAGTATTGTTGCTTTAATGTATCTGCAAAATCCAAAATACCTGCTTTAATGTATCTGCAAAATCCAAAATACCTGCTTTAATGTATCTGCAAAATCCAAAATACCTGCTTTAATGGATCTGCAAAATCCAAAATACCTGCCATCTGTGGTAAGATACATTCTAATAAACCAGAGCACTGGAAAAGGGCACTTAAAAAGTGCTTTTGAAATACAGCAGCTTCTGACTGCAATACAGAATTTATTCTTAAAATTGTGCGTGCCCTTTGCTCACTGAGCAAGGCTGTGACTTGTCAGCTTCACTGCTGCATTCTTCTGATCTGGCACAGACCTAACCTTGTCCTGAGCACCGAGTCTGCACACAGGCACCTCGTATGCAACGCTGCAGCTCTGTGAGCTGTAAATGCCAGCTGACAGAACAGGACATTGCAGTGTGGAGTCAGGCGAGGCTGTTCGTTAAGGTGGCACTCACCACACGATGACAACCTGACTGCAAGACACCTAAACCCCTCATCTGTTCATGCTACAGGACTAGTTCAACATACAACAAATAAAACATACTGAGTGAATGAATAAAATAAGTAATGAATTATCACATGACTCTTTTTTTATATCTGCAGTGATCACAAGTTCAGAGAATACAGAGGATTATTGACTATGAGATGTGTTCTTGTCAGAGAATCACAGAATGGTGGGGGTTGAAAGGGACCTCTGGAGATTGTCTAGTCCAACTCCCCTGATAATACAGGTTCATCTGGATCAGGTTACACAGAAACGTGGTCCAAGTGAGTTTTGAAAGCCTCCAGAGAAGGAGGCTCCACAACCTCTCGAGCCAGCCTGCTCCAGGACTCCACCACCCTGATAACAAAGAAGTTTCTCCTGGTGAGGTGGATACAAACTCTACTCCAGTTTGTATCCATTTCTCCTCATCACAGGGCACCACTGGAAAGAGCCTGACCCTTTCTTCTTGACACCATGCTTCAGATATTTGTAAACATTAATAAGATCTGCTCTCAGTCTTCTCCAGGCTGAACAGCCCCAGGTCTTCCAGCCTTTCCTCAGAAGACAGAGACTCATTCCCTTAACCATCCTCATCGCCTCCATTGGACTCTCCAGTAGTTCTCTGCCTCTCATGAGACAGAAGTTTCATAAGCAGTCGTTTACAAAATCAGTCTTAAAAGAACTCTTTGCAAATACTAATGTATAGTAGTCCTGATTATCTTTAAAAGATTCCTAACTGGGCAAAGAAGTCTATTCATAGGTGCTTTCACATTAGCAAATTACAAGAGAACCTTTTACTCTCAGACTACTGAGTGCCCTGCACAAAATGACAAAACCAGGGCAGAACCCAATACTGGATCTGCTGACTTGCAGCACGTGGCTCAACTTTTCTCTCTTCCATTCTAGTCATTTCCAGGAAATGCTCTACACGTGAAGGAAGCACACACTGATCACCCTAATTACAGGAAAAGGTCTAAGTAGCCTCTAAGACTTTAATGGATGACCTCTAACATGCACAGCTTTTCTAATCCCATGTGACTCACATCTCACTGCCATTAACAGCTGCATTCAAAGCACCTTGAACATTAAGTGTAAGAAGGAAACCCTAAACTGGACAGCCAGCAAGCTCACTACTAGGATGTGTAGGATGCACCTGTTTTCCCACCTACTAAGTTGCCAGAGCCTGCTCTCACTCCTTTTTCCACAGCACTTCTGTTGAAGCTGGGACAGGATATACACAAGCATTTCAGGATGGGAAGATAGCTCAGTTTGTTGAAGAAAGGAAACGCCCCAGACACAGGACAACATTCATTTTAGTTCTGAGACATCTTAGGAATTCCATTAATACAGCAGGACTATTACATTTCTAATTATCAAACACAAGGGTCAGAATCAGATGTCAACAGACTGAGAGGGGAAGCATCAGCATTTCAAATGGTATCCTAATGTATATCTGTCTGTCTGCAGCATTTATGAAATATTCCCTACCTGCAGGCCAGCTAACAACAGATATAAACTAAACAGTGCACATTTGGCTTAGCTCAGTGAAGCACAATGATCTCTGTGTGTTACCCATCTACTACTCCAAATGCTCACATCTTGTGCTTCTATTTGGACCATGAACATAAAGGCATCTACTCACCAGGAACACAACATTTGTCTGCTGGTAAAGTGCTCTTGCCACACTGATACGCTGGCGCTGCCCTCCAGACAGATTAATTCCCTGGAGATTAGCAGGAGAAAAAAAATCAGACAGTCATAAAAACATCAACTGAACATTCAGATTCTGATTGGACTATCCACAGAAATCTTTCTGGACAAAGAAACCTAGAGACATTTTTTGAAAGTGTGGGCCTGCAATTCATCTGGGAACACAGTACACAAATTGTTAGGACTGCCAGAGCACTCTGTCTGGAGCTGAACTCCATGCACACCAGAGGGGTGGGAAATGTTTAATGTTTTTGGTGGTATCATGGTGTAGGTGGCAAGTCTGAAGCTGTATTCTATACATGCCAGAGGGGCAGGAAACATTTAATAGTTTTGGTGACATGAAGGAGTAGGTGGCATAGATATTCTGCAGGCAGTCCAAACCAGACTTCTACTCACGAGTCAGCCTGACAAGTCTGGCTGTGCCCTGGGGTTTATTTATTTGTATACTGTCCTATCAGCTCCATCAAATGGAGGCATCAGCAATTGCTAACTGGGAGGTCAGACCCTGCTGAGGTGAACATGACCTGGTTGCTGTTGTACTTGTTTTTTGCTCTTAGTGCCCTGCTCCCACCCTGCTCTAAGTTACCTATCCTTCCTGTGGTCCCTCTGGAGTTTCACAAACACCTGAAGCTCTTGTACACTGGCACTGCTGCTAAAAAACCTACTCCTTCTTGTCACTCCACTCCACCTCCTGTCAAAAACCATTCATTTGGCTATGTAAGGAATTAGGTTAGGAACTAATCCATGTAAAATTAACATGGCAGCCAGTGTGGAGATGAGGTATGGAAATGTATCCTTAAATGTAAACGTGTGGAGTGGATTGTGGCAGATTTGGGGGTTGGTTGGTTGGTTTGTTTTGCAACAGAGCTGGTATATGCCTGAATAAATTGTTTACTAATCTGTGACTTGCTTCCTTTCTTGTGAATCCCTAACATGTTAAAGCTTGGTGTGCTGTTGATTAAACACCTGTCCTTTTTGAGATGAAGGCACTCTAAAAAAAGCGATGAATTATTTATGCTACTCCTAAAGAAACCAAAAAATGCACTGTGAAATCAGGATTTCTGAGACAGTGGCCACAGAACAGTCAAACATTCTGATAGCAGCACGTTTGAACCACAGCAGCTCACATAATGACAGTGTTTCCATGTTTACTGAGCAATGAGCTTTCAGGCTAATGACCCAAGCACACACTTCACCAGAAGATTACCTTTGTTGCCAAATAACCAGTAAGATTTTAAGAACACAACAAAATAATAAAACTCCTTCTATATATTTAAAACAAAAATAGAAGCCTGTAGCTGTTTACTGACCCTCTCTCCAATCTGGGTTTGGTCTCCGTGAGGGAGAATGTCAATATCAGGCTGGAGGGAACAAGCATCAATTACTGCTTTGTACCTGTGGAAACAAAAAAGGTAGTGCAAAATCCACATGGATACTGCTAAAGAAGCACATTTCCTACCTGCAGAGGAACAAAAATTAACCAGCTGGAAAAAATCACACAGTGGAAAACATATTTGTTAGCCACTAATTGTTCTAATGGGATCTCTTTCAATCACAGGGAAGTAAATTGTATTTCAGCTAAGAAAAAGCATCTTAGGTCAGCTTCCCAGTTAAAAATATCTAGCAGTTAGACCCAGACAAAACAAGCATTACTTCTTCCCTGGTATTTTGTGTTATTGGTTAGCATTTAACCTTCTTCATGCCCAGGACCTTTGTTGCTTTTTGGAATATCCAAAGAGGACAGAAAAATGCATGTAGAATGTGAATGCACAGCCAACCACTTTTTAAGTGTGGGGGTGGGGGTGAGGGTGGAATACCAGCAATTAACTTGAAATATCTTAGAATGTTTGGTGGGCATTTAGACTGGATGAAAAGGCAGTCCAGTAACCCTTCACAATGTACCAAACACTGACATTGTAATAAACAACATTCCCCCTCCCAAACAGCTGATGTTCTAAGACAGTTAAACCAGTCAAGTAGCTCTATGCTAAACAGACACTTCTTGGAAATGAAACAACTTCTGCACTTAAGTTCAAGTGAGACTGAACTCTGTCCCTTGTGCCTTTCAGGAAAACCATGGTCAAAGGGGGAGCATGCAGGACTCAAGGTCTTTTGCCACTATTCCTGTGACTGTGCTGAAACCTCTTACCTCTGTTTGTTAAAAGGGCTGTCAAAGGTGATATTCTCTTCCACTGTGGCATTGAGCAACCAAGGTTTCTGTGATGCATATGCTACTGATCCTCTTTTCCTGGGGAAAAAAACCCAATCAAAATAAACAAAGCAGTGTTCTCAGCTTCCTAAGGCAGTAGATGTGTGAGTAGGGCAGTAAGGCACTGGCACAGGTTGCCCAAGGAGGTGGTGGCTGCTCCCTCCCTGGAGGTGTTCAAGGCCAGGCTGGACGAGGCCTTGAGTGACCTGTGCTGGTGGGAGGTGTCCCTGCCTGTGGCAGGGGGTTGGAACTGGATGATCCTTGAGGTCCCTTCCAACCTTCCCATTCTATGGTTTTTGGAAACTCTGTTCTTTGTAAAGGAAGATGTTGGTAATGAGGTTTCAAAAATCCTGTCTTTTATTTCTTGTCTCTCATCAAGTAAAAAACACAAGATGTTAAATTCCCAGTAGAATACTGAAATTGTTCACATAACTGAATTTCAGTTTGTTCCCTCTTTTTCTACTTGAGGGGCATTTTGGAGGGCTAGCTCAGCAAGGCTGCCTCTTGGCCAGTGCAGATGTCAGGAAGAAAACTACCAAGAATCTCAGCTCTGTTTGGATGGACTAATAAACAACAACAAAATAGATAGCAAATTACTAGTTAGGCAACACATTTCAGGAGGGATGTTCTAAAAAGATATTTTTATGGTGGTTAAAAAATAAATTAACTTCACATAAGCACAAAGGCAATTTCTCCTGACCCAAACACATTTGTTTCTCCCATTCTAAGAAGAAAAGTCAAGTCTAAGAAAAAAAGAGTTATGCCATGGGTAGTATCTTTCTATTTCTACAAAGACAAGAAAAGAGAAAACAGACAAAAATATATCTGCTAAATTTCCTCCTTGTGGAATTGCTCTCCTAATGTATTATCAGAAGGGAAGACTTAGCTGGTTGGCTGATAGGATCACATCAGGCATATTTTATTTCAAAGGGATTATTATTATTACTACTATTTAAAAACAGAAGTATCTGCCTCCTAGTCAAGTAGTGATGCTCTTGTTGGCTGCTACGATTAAGGCAGAGCTGGGAGGAAGGAAATATTTTTTTATCAAAGCAACCAGTTCTGTTGGAAAACTCAGTGACAAATCAGTGTTGCTCCAGAAGGTCAAAAGAGGGATCACACACCAAGAAGCATTATCTGTTCTCTTTCCAGCTATATCAGCTAATACCATAAAAAAGATAGGACCTCTCACCTGTTTAGCTTTGTCTGCTAATGAGCCATTACAGCAGCCTCCTTCTAGTTGGACCTCAATGCAATTCAAACCATGAGCAGGCAGAAAGCTTCAGGCATTTGACCTTTTTGTTACCAGGAGTAAAGGTCAGTCACTCTGCTCAATTTTTCAGGATTTCACCAAACTTGCTGAGAAATTACTACAGGACCCAATTTTCTTTGATGACCCAGAAGAATACACAGTTACATTACCCTGTTAACATGCTTCCAAGTTCAAATGTTTGATGGCTCATTAGAATTTAATTATGTTTTGTGAATTCTCTTTATTGGAAAATGAAACAGAAACACACAAAAAAGGAAAAAGCCCAGGCTGCAGTCCCCAAATCTAATTCTAAGAGCATTCAGTCCTGCCTCAAGAGGGAAGCATTTTTGTAATTAGTATGAAATTCTCATCCCAGTGATCGAGAAGTAATTGCTCTGAGCATTCCAAGACAGATGTGTACTCCCTTCCCTGCCCTTTCATTGCTTTAAACCATTTCTTTGCTTCTCTTAATTCTCCATCTGAATAAACAGTTGCTTCTAATTTAATTTTTGACAAAGGGTAGTCAAGTTTTGAGGGAATTGATTTTCTAACTCTTGTACAATGTGTACTTTTGCTCAGCAAGGATATGGACACCGCCAGTAAGGTGCGCTCCACGCTGAGAGCCAGCACAGTGCCCCACACCACCATTCACATTTGGCTTCCATTCTGCTTTTAAGCCATCAGGGAGAATTACTTCCCTCAAGGAATTTGGGAACCAGCAATGAGCCTGCCAAAGTTTATTATGGACTTAGAATGTAGGGAGCCTCTCTGAATTAATTTTAATTGCAAACTGACCCTAGTATGCCATATCAGGACAGACTGTACTTTGACATGAGCAAAAACCTTGCAAGTGCATCTGTGCAGTGCTTCTTACAGCAAAGAAACAGTCACACAAAACTTACAAAGAAACTATGAGAAACATGGCCAAAAAAACAGAGAACAAAATATTCTGGGACAGAGAATGCAACACTTTCCCTGAAGGCCTTGAACCTGCCTAAGCTTTCACACATAGGGGACTGAATGAAAGCAAAAGCCTTAGCAGACAAAGACTTACAAGGAATTTATTTTGCATAAACATGCATTTTCACCAAGGGAGCGTCATTTTTGTCCTCTAATAGCCCAAGACAGACTAACCATAGAGGCAGACAGCAAAATCCAACCTCACAATAAATAAGGCAAACCTATCCTGAGCTCCCTGAAGGCAATGTGCTTTGGCTAATGCAGGATCAAGCTTGTGCATTCATTTGCAACCAGAAACAACATGGTGAAGGTTGTTTGCTTAAAGTTAGTTTAATAACTCTATCTTCACATTTCATTTTGTTAAGTCTAGAAGGCTTGTCACGACTCAAGATCACTGGAAATAAAGATAATTAAGGGACGTGGATATATGAGCATACGTGCCTTAATTAACCTACCCAGCATGAGATGTTGGCTCTTTAAAAAAAAAAAAAAGTTATGAAAAAGCACTGGAGTTATGACTATATTGGTAAAGGTCACACTGCAAAGCCTTTTCTGTATGTTCTGGACTGCTGACTCGGTTTTATCTTGGTTATTTTGGACAATTTGTGAATTTAGAATCATAGAATGGTAAGGTTGGAAGCGACCTCAAAGATCATCTAGGTCCAACCCCTTGCCATAGGCAGGGACACCTCCCACTAGTACAGGTCACTCAAGGCCTCCTCCAACCTGGCCTTGAACACCTCCAGGGAGGGAGCAGCCACAACCTCCCTGGGCAACCTGTGCCAGTGTCTCACCACCCTCACTGCAAACAACTTCCTCCTAACATCCACTTTCAATCTCCCCTCTGCCACTTCAAACCCATTGCCCCTTGTCCTGGCATTGCAAGACCTTGTCAATAGTCCCTCCCCAGCCTTCCTGTAGCCCCCTTCAGATCCTGGAAGGCTACTCTAAGGTCTCCTGGAAGCCTTCTCTTCTCCAGGCTGCAGAGCCCCAACTCTCTCAGCCTGTCCTCACAGCAGAGCTGCTGCAGCCCTCTCAGCATCTTGGTGGCCTCCTCTGGACTGGCTCCAACACTTCCATGTCCTTCCTGTGCTGGGGGCTCCAGAACTGCACACAGGACTGCAGGTGGGGTCTGAGGAGAGCAGAGTAAAGGGGCAGAATCCCCTCCCTTGCCCTGCTGCCCACACTGCTCTTGCTGCAGCCCAGCACACAGTTGCTGTCTGGGCTGCACTCACACTGCAGCCTCATCTTGAGCTTTTCATCACCCCAGACCCCCAGGGCCTTTTCCTCAGGGCTGCTCTCAGCCATTCCCCACCCAGCCTGGAGTTGTGCTTGGGATTGTGCCTACTCAGGTGCAGGACCTTACACTTGGACACCTTACACAATTAAACCTTACACAATTTTTAATATTGGTCAACAATTCAAAATTAAATGTTCTCCAGATATGACACAAATGTACTCTTGAACTATTAATGCATGCACAGAAAAAAAAAATAGAAAAGCTTCCAATATTTCCAGCTGGATGGTAGGTAATTCTGTGATGCTAATGGAGCATTCTGCTCTTGCCAGTCCCGAGTCCTCGGGAGCATATTTTTGCCATTATCCAACTGCAAGGGTCACTTGCTTGATTTTACTTCTAAATCTTCCAGTAGCTCCATAGAGATAAGCCCCTTTTGCTTTTTAAGAAGAAATAAGACAGTGGAAGGAAGGAACCTTTGGAGGATCCCATCAACTTTTCAAGTGTTTTACCTGAATTCTGTGTCAACAGGAACTTCCTTTTCTGGGCTGCAGAAAACAAACAAGGGTTGGTTTTTTCAGAATTCAAGATTTTCAGAGAGTGCAAATCATACCTTAAAGTACTATCACTATGTTGTAGTGGAAAAAATACAACAAAATTACTGCATAACAGAAATAAAACTCTAAGTATGCTAAAATTCTGTACTGACCTAAAAAAAAAAGAAAGAAAGAAAAAAAAAAGGTATGGTTAAAACTTCAGTTTTGATAAGCACTAAACAAACTTGTAGCAAAGTATTGAACAAATATATACCTATAGCACTTACCCAGTATGGTAGGATCCCCAGGACATATGATCATGCATTGGTTTCATGCAGTTTAATATTTTCCCCTGCTTTTGAATGTGCTTACCACACTGTTGTGCATGCTACCCTACTGTTTGGTGTCCATCCCCATACAACAGTTTCAAACATGCAAAGTCTAATTCTGATCATATTTCTCATGTATTTTAACAGATCTCGATGGTTTCACTTTCAAGTGGCCCAGAAATTGCAGCCCCAAGAAGACAGACCTGTGATTTCCACTATCCTTCACCGTGAGCCTTTGTTTCTAGACACACAGAAGTACCTCTTACACTACACATGGATGGGACTCAGTCTGACAACTAGGTAATGTGTGTGACAAATAAGGCAAGTGGGAGAAGAGGGTGAGAAATCTAAAGAAAAAGCAGCAGCTGATGCATCACAGAACCAAGACAGAAATCCTGGTCAGTAGGAGACACACAGCATAGTGTAGCTCAGGAAAATGGACATCATATGGTATGTTTCATCAGCTGAACAAAGTGCTTGCCAACTTCAGAAGGGACAGGACTGTCACTTAGACAAGGTTTGCTCTTCTAGAGGTTTGTGCACCACACTAAAATGTCAGAAATCTTTGCTCTCAGCTGGTTTGGTAGCTATTCCCCAAATCCAAGCCGAGCTATGTTACTCAGGTAAAAATAATTTCCATGCGAGTATCCCTTGCCAACAGATGGATTAATCTACTGCTCCCCACACCTCTCAGCTTGTGTGTGCCTGAGGAATGCTAGGTGAGAAAAACTTATGACAGGATGTGAAAAAAAAAATAAAAAAAGAGAGAGAAGGTAATGAGGAGAGTTTACTTTAATAAACTAAACTCTTAAAGCAATATTTGATACTGCAGCACAGGCACTGATTTGGTTCAGACTCTACGAAGGATTTTCATAGACCCACAGGAAAGCTGTGCTATGATTTTCAAAACAGCCAAGCAGCAATGTTTCAATAAAAAAATCCTGCTCTTTTCCTAAGTTCCAGAAGCTGTATCCTAATCTACTTATCCTAGTGGAAATTTCACTGGTGTTCAAAATTCTGACTGAAAAATCTTAAGCATAGATTTTAAGAGACCTTTGGATCACCACAATGGATTTAGCAGGAAGACCAATGCAATACCATACCTGCCATCTTCCCCAGTCTCACTGTCAGAAGTACAGCTGCATGACAAACAGAAAGCAAGGATTGTTTACTTAAGCAAGCACAGGCAATCTGCCCCAGAAAGAAAAACTATTAAATTCCACTTAGTGCACAGACTGCAAACAGTATTTATCTTCACAGAGCTGCAGTGCAGCATCTGTTCTTTCTACACAAACTGACTTCAGTAGTCAGAAAAAATTTGGGGACACTTATTTTTTTTTTTATTTTTCCCCCCTTATGAACATTTAATTTGACTCCACAAATAAAATCACCCCCACTCTGTCCTGGAGGTGCTAACAGAACTGATAAGTCCTCATGTGACAAGAATGTAGTTCCATTTAAAAAAGGACATTTTCAGGGAAAACAAAGTGGTAATTTGGGAAACTGTGTTTTCTCAGGGCAGTAACTTCACCTTTGCAAGATAAAATATGTTAGTTTGAACCCCAAACCCCACTTTCAGTTGACTTGCAACATGCTGTGTTCTGTGTCAGCCCCATCCTTGGGGGGATGTGCCTGTATAAGTAAGCATCGGCAGGTCTGAAGGACAGAGAGGTTTTGGGTTTGCCATTTTTGTATGTGTGCTAACATGCTCACAGACAGTTGTTTGGAAGGATGAGTGGCCAGCCCTAGTACTGATCCTAGATTCAGTACCATTGAAAAGAACAAAAAAAAGTCTGTATCTCAAATGGTATCAATGAAATTAAGAAGGAACAAAGGTTTTCATGCCTTAGAGAGTAGTTATGTTACCTTTATGCTAACACCATTTGCTTGTAAACAACCAGGAAAGAAAATATCTGCAGTTAAAAAGGTTGGTTTGATCCCCTTCCAAAAAGTTACTGCTCAGTGAGCAATGATCATATCTGACTTCACCTTACTGTAGAATTTGAGAGGGGCAGTGAGCTGCTAATGTCTTTATGCCAGTGTACTGAACAAAGCTTTTCCAGTTGCCTCACACTTGGTCTTTACAATGATACTGTGGACTCAGGGGCAAGAAGCCATGCACCTTCTGCATGTCGTTGAGTAGCAACACATTCTTTACAGCAACTATCAAGTTCCTGAGTGTTTCTGAAAGTGCACACACATTTGTAAAACCAGTGTACTTTTTGGGTGGCAAAATCACTTTTCAAAAATTGCCATTCCAAAACAGTCAACTCCACATCGAGTAAAAGAAAATCTGTTAACAACCTTAAGAAGTCCAGCATTTGATAGTGTAAGGAGAAGTCCAGCATTTGATAGTGTAAGGAGAAGTCCAGCATTTGATAGTGTAAGGAGAAGTCCAGCATTTGATAGTGTAAGGAGAAGTCCAGCATTTGATAGTGTAAGGAGAAGTCCAGCATTTGATAGTGTAAGGATTCCAGATTCACATGGGAGCATGTGTGTCCTGTTTAGAAACTAATGACATAATTGCTGGAGCAAATTGTTTCTTCTGTAGGTCAGTCTTCTGATATTATTTACTCCAAATAGACTTCTGCTCTAAATTGATCCCTGTGAACTGCTTAAAGCAAGATACCACTCAGAAGAAATTAGCATGACATGTACTATGATTATTTACCCAATAACCAGTCAAATCAATACTATTTACCACCTGTTCAGAATATAAATAACCATTTCTCTATTTTTGTTAATCTCTAACTGTATTATAAAATATTTATGCTGAGATGCTCTCAGCCTGCTTTGGACAAGGGACAATAATCTGAGCTGGATCTTCCAGGCACACACTGTAATACAAACAACAAAATAAGATCACAAATGAGCCTGTGCTCACTTGTGATTAGCCAATTCCTAGCTCAGGAAGAAATTACATTTCTTTATAATGCTTTGAAGCAAATAATTTGTATAGGAAGCAAATAAAGGTGATACGAAGTTAATCCAGTTTTATCAATACAGCATAAAGGTACAGAGGAGGGAAATGACTTGTGCAAGGTTATCCATTAGACCAAGGGAAGGGCCAGGAATAGAATCCAGATTTCCTGAGCACTGAGTGTCATGTCAGCAGGATACATCCCTCATCTTCATAGCTGTGACCTTGGAGGAAGGGTAGGGGAAGGAAATTTGGAATGAAATAATTCAGGACTATTCTTCACATGAATGATTGAAGCCAAGCATTCATCTCACCCCAAGAAAGAACTGTAACAAAGGTCTCACTGGTTTTGGTGACATTTTACTGTCTGAGCTAAGTCTACAAGCTCTGGTGACTACTCTCCTGGAACCTGGGATAATGTTTCATGTACCTGGTCAGGCATTAGTATTCTTACTGAATGCAGGGAGCTTTCAGCAGATAGCTTTACAACACAGGTGTGCAGCCCACAGTGACTGCATCCATCATTCTGAATAGACCAGTACCCATGGCAGTAGCCCTGGAAGATGAGATAAAACATAATCTGTCCCACTGCAGCCAGCACTTACAGTACTGAGACTGTTTCAGCCACAGCCCCTTTATACATGTGACAGAGAGCAAAGCAAATGTGGTAACAACCAAATTTTACCTTGTGATACTTTGGCACATATGGAAGACATGAAAACCACTTCTGACCCTCACACTGTTGAGAAGCACCCACTTCTAAACAAGTGCTATTTAAAACCACAGTCTGATTGGAACCATCATGTCATCTGTTTCAGTTTAGCTTCAGACTTTCAAATTACACTTCTTAATCATGTTATGTCATCTGTAAAAACAATTACAGCCCTACCAAAATGAAATTAGTTCACCTAATAAGGCTGCTGAGATTCTGTATGGTTCCTTGCCACACTTGGATTTTCTGCTTGGGGAAGTATGTTTTAAGGGATAGATCACCACGTTCTGCAACTCTGGCTTCTGTTCTTGTCTCCCTCAACAGTTGAAGGGGGTGACCAGCAGGTCACCTTTCTATGTTTGTTTTTTTCCTCACCTATAAAATAGTCCAAGGAAGGAAGGTTCCCTATTACTATCAAAGCATCAAATCTGTCTAGTGTGACTGGCTTATGCATGAAGTAATATCTCTCTACTAACTCTCAAGGAATTAGTCAGAATTGTTTTCAAAATCAGTGCATAACACAGCATGGAGTAACAATGACTCTCTGCCCACCACAGTATGTGGGTCTGACTCAGTTCACTGTTGTTCCTTCATTCCCAATCAGCTGGAATTAAACTGAACTTTCTCTAGGTTCTTCTGCCAATTTGTCACACTCTACTCACAAATAACTGTATCTGAATAGGGCAAGAGTAGTCTGTCTGGCTAGGAAGTGTAGTACTGTAAAATAAACAGGGCAAAAACGTACAGGAGATGGCAGTAATTTACCAGGAACTACACACAGCAATTGCAATATATTATATACCAGCTGCTGCTCAGGTGGAGGCTCAGGAGACCAAGTCCAAACAGTACTGTTGCTGGACCTGGGCAGCATTTTCTCTCCCTTCGTGGCCAGTACAGAAGTGAGATACAAGTATAGTCTATATCTGGCTGTCAGAGCACAGCTGCTTGAGTGCCCTTGGGAAAGGAGGGAAGGAGATGACTACCTCCCTCTTGTCAAATCAGAGGAGTACCCTGAGGTCACCTCCACTTAGAAGAGAAGTCTTGAATTTCTCAGGCACCAGGCCAGTGCTGAGATGGGGCACATGTCTAAAAGCACAGCCAGGGACCACTCCTGGTCAGCCCATTCAAAGACCTGAGCTCAGGCCTGAAAGGCCAAATGCATTCTGTAGCAACACAACACTTGAGCTAATTAATTCTGATCTCTAGCAAGTGATGATTTGACTCAGGTTATGTCAGTGAGCTGCGGAATACCCAAGTGTGGTTATCTGTTCCTATTCAGGGACTAGATAGGTGGTCTGACCCTGACAGAGTTCTTTCTGATGTCCTCCTTTACCATTAGGGTAAGGTATTTATCTTGAATGTGCACCTACAAAACCCCTGACTCCACCTAACAGTTCCCAGGATAGATTTTGTCTCGATCTCAAATTTTTAAATAGCACTACCTGCTCCAGAATATGCTCCCAGAGATCTTCTGCATCTCACCAAGTATGGCTAGCAAGAGAGATGACTTACCACAGCCAACCTGCCCTACAATCATTGTTAGCTGACCTGTGGGAGAAGAAAGCATATATAAATTTCTGGTTTACCAAATGCTCACAGAAAAACAACTTATTCTGGATCTCTGAAGCCACTTTGTACCTTGAGGGATTCGGATGTCAATGTTAGACAATGCTGGAGGACCTTCAGGTGTCCAAGTGAAGAATCCATTTGTGATCTATACCAACAAAAAAGAAACAAAGAACCAGCTTTAGAGTTGACTTCTCTTTTTCAACATCAGAGACACTTCTGTTTTCATTGCAATGGGTACAGGAGGAGTCAGCCTTTGCAGGAAACAGGCAAAAGACAGGTGTTGTAAAGGCTGTGTTCTGATGTGCAAGAACCTCTGGACTCAAGCAAGCACAGCAACCATAAAAATTATGAGAAATTCCTGAGAAAAAATAAGCTGCTGTCTAGGGTTTCTTCTGTTTTGTTATTTGTAAGGCAAGCACAGGAAAAAAGTGAAATGATTATGACATGGTTAAATTATATACAGTCAGGGTTTGCTCTGCGGAGCACTGAATGTCACCCTAGACACTGCAGCATATACAGCAATTACACAGTCCAAATCCCAAGTAGATCTGCACAACTTGCCACAGAAATTAGATGTTGCTACCTATTTTCCTTTATATTTCAGGTATGATTCACAGCTAATCCAGGCTTTGCTAGATACAGAAATCTTTTCACTGAAAAAGACTAAAAGCAAGAAGCAAAGCCTGCTCTGCTCAGGGCCTTAAGTGGAAGAGATTTCCATGAATACTGTGAAAAATAAGAAAGGTGACATAATTTTAAAAGGTCTCTATTTATACAGGATGATCTTCTCACACTTCTTCGAAGTCACTTAAGCCTTCAAAGCCTTTCAGCAAGTCAAGGTACATTTTTTGATCTGAGAAGAGCAGAATGGGGCACCTTTATGCTATCCTGGAGATACACATAAAAAGGTACTTCTTGAGAAAAAAAGAGCCAAAGAGCACACAGCATTCCTCCCTTTAGATTACCAAAGGCTGCCAGAGGATCCTCTCTCAAAAAATGCCTCTTCACTGGCAATGAGCTGCAGACCCAGGTGCCACTGGAGACAAGGATGTCAGCAGATGAAGCCAAAGACTATAGCTGGCCCTGGCTTTCTCTTCAAGACCTTATAAAAACTGTTCTTAAAGGAGAGGCCACAGCAGTAACTTCTGTGAGACAAACTCCTTTGTTCTTACTCCAGGCTGTCTGCTGTTCCTACATCATCCTCCCAAAAAACCTCTCTCATACATTCCTCTTATTTTCCTGCAAATCTTTTCAAGAAGGATCCTGCACCAAAGCAGCATGTCAGATCACAGCCTCTGAAAAGCCCTGAAAGCACTGCCATTTGTCCTACTTAGTCCCATGAAACCAAATTATTCATTCTCTTGTGCCAGAAATGCAAATGTAACAGCAGACTTACTAAATAAACAGAATCCCAGGACATCCATCAAGAGTCTTAGTACTTTTGGCCATTTCTATAGCAAATCAAGAGCATCACTCTTCAAAGGGGCACAGGTAATTTTATTTTTTTCTTCATGAGAACAAAGCTAATCACTTAAACAGGAAAGTGGTGAGTGAAATCTAGAGGAATACACATAGCTAATCACAGCATGCAGTAATCACTTCTTAAAATGGAAGACAATGAGAATAAAGGTGGAGGTTAATCTCTGACAGGAGCACAAGTGTCTGACAGGTCACATTAAGTCTCTGGGTCTTGAATTTGAAACCACCATCAGAATACAAAAGCAACTGTTAGTGAGCTAGAAGTAAGTGTTATCAAAGTGACCTTCATATCACCTTTACACAGAAATCATCTGCTTCTGTGATGTTAATGGGTCTTCTCATGTGAGAGCTGTAATTGTTCCAGTCCTCTCTGGCAGGCCTCTTGCGGTTAACAACTTTGAGTGGCTGTGCAAAATCAGAGAGACAGAAATAAGCAGTAATTGGTGGCAGTACCAGCAAAACATCCTACACACAACCAACCACATTATGACATATGCAGTTTGGAATGTTAGAAAGTTTTTTCGGTTGCAAGAAATAATTGTTAGAAGATGGAAAGGTTAAGGAAAAAAAAATTAAAAAGCATTCTGGGCATAGATCACAGAATCATAGAATGATAAGGTTGGAAGGGACCTCAAAGATCATCTAGTTCCAACCCCCTGCCATAGGCTTCTTCCTGACTTCCAGTTCAAACCCATTGCCTCTTGTCCTGTCATTGCAAGACTTTGTCAATAGTCCCTCCCCAGCTATCCTGTAGCCCCCTTCAGATCCTGCAAGGCCACTCCAAGGTCTCCTGGAAGCCTTCTCTTCTCCAGGCTGCAGAGCCCCAGCTCTCTCAGCCTGTCCTCACAGCAGAGCTGCTGCAGCCCTCTCAGCATCTTGGTGGCCTCCTCTGGACTGGCTCCAACACTTCCATGTCCTTCCTGTGCTGGGGGCTCCAGAACTGCACACAGGACTGCAGCTGGGGTCTGAGGAGAGCAGAGCAAAGGGGCAGAATCCCCTCCCTTGCCCTGCTGCCCACACTGCTCTTGCTGCAGCCCAGCACACAGTTGCTGTCTGGGCTGCACTCACACTGCAGCCTCATCTTGAGCTTTTCATCACCCCAGACCCCCAGGACCTGTTCCTCAGGGCTGCTCTCAGCCATTCCCCACCCAGCCTGGAGTTGTGCTTGGGGTTGTGCCTACCCAGCTGCAGGACCTTACACTTGGCCTTGTTTAATGTCATGAGGTTGGCCTGGGCACAGCTCTGCAGCCTGTCCAGGTCTCTCTGCATGGATCCCTGCCCTCTAGCAAGTCGACTGTGCCACACAGCTTGGTGCCATCTGCAAACTTGCTGAGGGTGCACTGATTCCTCTGTCCATGGCACTGACAAAGATGTTAAACAGCACTGGTCCCAGCACTGACTCCTGAGGGAGCCACTTGTCACTGGTCTCCAGGTGGACATTGTGCCCTTGATCACCACTCTCTGCATGCCACCATCCAGCCACTTCAGCCACTTCACCTGCGGGTAAAAGCAGCACCACTCACCACTGCCTGGTATTTGCTGCGATCATCTGCACTTCTCAGCTCTGAAGATTTGTCATGCTCTTCTCCAATTTCTTCACTGGACAGAAATTCACTCAGTTTCTGCACACTGAAAGGCAAAGGACAGAATCACACCTTAATCTAGAGAGCATTTCCTTTAGTACTTCAGCCACTGTGTAGCTGTTTGCCTTCATTTTGTTCTAGGTATATGAAAACTTGCCATGAGAAAATACTGAGAGCTGAAAATACTGGGAGCTGACAAAACCTATTCTGCTGTCTGTTAGTAGCAACAGTATTTTAATGCTTTGTGTAAATGCTTCTTTTCTAGACCACCAGAGAGACTATAAAGGATTTTTTTCAGGCATTGGGTGGGATGCAGACCAGTTGCAGTAGTAGCTCTTTTTGAAGCCACATGCTACAGTAGAATTCATGTCACCTATGTTACTGAAGTGTTGCACAGTCACTTCTGCTGATCAGTCTTACGAACACTAGCAGCCTGGTGAAATCTGTATGTGGTGAGACAAATCCAACCAGCAATGGTGAAATACAAAGTGTATGAAGAGAATAAAAAGGAATACACTCTGACAGAGCAGCATATGAGGTATAAAAGGAATCCTGACAACCAGCAACAAAGGAGATGGCATTAAATCTTCACAAGCTGCCAAAGATTTAATTAGGTAAGAGATAATGTGCCTTTATTATGACATTTAACAGATCGTGGCATCATTTTTTACCTCTGTACCTGACTTTATAAAACGTGTATCTGATCTACTCCCAGAGACAGCAAATGAAATTTGTAAAGGAAGTGGATTGAATCATGAACTCAACATCAGAGAGGCTCAATTAGCTGGAAATCAGTTAACTATCACTCTCCAAAATGCTAAAGTGGCAGAAGGTCTTTAAGTCCCTAAAAATAAGTGTACAGACAAGGACTGAAAGAAAATTATTTCAATATTTAGCCTTAGGCTAATTGGGGAGAAACAGTCAAATGATGCCACTATAGCATAATGATACATGGCTATCTGCTACTATAAAAATCTTTAAAATTAAACCTAATAATATTTTAAAATAAAAATAAAAGCATTTAGTTTGCATTTCACTGTCAGAAATTTCTTCTTCAGAAGGAGACTTATTCTTCACTAAGAACTTCAGGAGATACCAAACAGTTGTGAAAGCAGTGCTTGGACTAAGGCATTAGAGCACTGCAGACCCTCTGTACAGTCAGCATTTGTCCTCCAAGAAGAGATGGAAGCCACCTGAGGTCTCCCTAGGACAGAACTTGTTCTACATCTTTCCTGCCAACCTGCCTGCTTGCTAGTGACAGCTGAGGACTATGAGATATATAGTGAAGTGAATTTAGCTACAGCAGGTACTACAGTCTAAGCAACTGGAGAGGAGGAGAGTAACTATTTGAGATTGGGCAAGAATCACAACAATTGATTCAGTCTCCATGCTGAACCAAAATTCCATAATGGGAAGGTCTATTATCTCAAAGGAAGAAACTAGAAGCTCCATCAAATGATAGTTTAGATGCTGTCTCTATAGAGAGATGGTATGCAGCTGCACACACATCTCTATAGGAAAATTACAATCACATTAGAGTAATTGCTCTGAAGGTATCAAGAGTAGTCAGAGAAGTCCTCTGTGTGTCGGCTCTGGGGTCCAAAAGGCGAGGAAGAGAGGACAGCAAACCATCCACACCCAAACCAGATCATGTCTTTACTAAGCCATTCGATAGTTTGATTTTGCTTTTTGGTCTCTGGTCATGTATCGAGGTGGATGTACTCTAAGTGCCAACACTTCTCCCTGCCCAACGCTCTGCTTCTGTGGCACCTACTGAAAAAACACCCCACAGTACAGCTCTTAGAAAATCTTCTGCTAGAGGCAGCAACTTCCCTTTCAGAACAGCACACTGTCAAACACTCCTGAAGAATAAAGAAAAGGCTGTTCCCTGCAGAGGTCTCACTGACACTGCAATTTCACCAGTATTCCAATATCTCCAAGGGGGAGCTTATTTTTAAGCCACAGAATAGATGTATTGATTAAAACATGGTTATTTGCACAGCTGACTGAAAAAGTGGTTTCATATTAAAGCCAGTAAGATACATAATGTCTCTCTTGCTACTTGCCCTTTGCTGATGGAAAACTGTACACACTTTGTCCTTGGGGGCCTTGCATTTAAGAAATCCATCAACTGGCTGCTCAGCTTTGACTTCCAATGACACAAACATTAAGCCAAAATTTTCAGAGGTAACAGAATTTTTCACCTTCCTAAAGCCTTTCAACAGCTCCCTCTCTCAGATGTAAACCCCTCTAGATGGTGAAAATCTGCAGGGGCCCTACGTGGAACAGAAGCTTTAAAACTGTTTTACTCTTGGGATCAATCACACAGTTCTGATAGTGTCAATGACAACCTATGAGGATGCTTCACAATTGGGCACATCGAAGATACTGACAAGCTTATTTGTGGATATTATTATCTTTCATAGCAACTCTCACCAGAGACTGTAGCCCTCTTAGTGTCTTTTACATGCAGTTTTCACTGCTGGATCATCTGCTTCATTTCTGTCACTACAGGAGAAGCTGTCTTACTACAATGCAAGTAGAATGTATCAGGCTAAAGTCAGTGTTCTTCAGACTACAATTCTATCGAGTCAGGTTACCTTTTCCTGTTCTTACTGCTCAGCTGTTAGCAGGAAGGTGTAACAGCAGGACACACTCAGAGCAAGCAAACATTAGTTGTGCTCAGTTGGCAGAAACACAGCTTTCTAATAACTGCCTGCTACATGTGTTTGCATGTGTTGAAAATATCTGGCACATGCTTCCAAAACACTGCACCAAAGAATGGAGCACTCACACTTAGGGTGCCACCAGCAGCACTATGGAGCAGTGAACTCTCAAACACCACTGAGTTACTATGGTAGAGCCAGCAAGGAAGACAGGAATCCTGTCAGCTTTGTTAACAGTGTTTGAACTCAGGGATTCCTGCCTGCACTACACATGGCAGAGCAACAGCCAATTAACAGGAAAATAACCACAGAACAACACATGAAGAACTCCCAGATAGCAACAATTATACTTGCTTAATACTAATACCTTAAAATTGCTCCTGCAGCATTAAGAAGCACACAAAGACACAGACTTACAAAGAAATCTGCAGACAAACCAAACTACACACCCCTTAGTGCAGGCCCCCCTAGTGCTTTGCTGGCTTGCAATCTTAGTGTGCCAATTTGCCAGGACTCTAGGGACTATCCAGTGGCTGCAAAAAATTTCATGCCAGCTGCCAATACTCTCAGATGTCACACTTGTTAGGAGAGGGCACAGCTGTGACTTTGCACTGTCAGGGAATTTTGAAACAGCAAGGTCAATCTCAGCCTCCTGCTGCAGTCTCCTTTCTATCTCTAAAGTGACACAAACACAATTAAGCAAGGGCTGGTGTCCAGGATCTGTTCTGTGGTTGAGACAAGCTCTTCAGACAGCTATACTGGAGGTCACAAAGAAGTCCTAACAAAATAAGAAATCCAGATTGTATCTGACTCCCCTATCAGTCAGGTGAAGTTACATTGCATACGAACAGCATAAAGAAGTTTTTACACAAATCAGGTACTCAGCTCTCCCAGTGAAACAGCAATGAGAGGTTTTTCTCACCTTTTGAATTCTCAGACTAACATGGTTAGAAGGAAGTAAAAACTCAAGTCTGCAGTAGACATTTTGTCATGAACTTACTCTCACACATAATCAATTTAAAAAAAAAAAATTACTAAAGTCTAACTCCCCACCAAGAGGCAGCCTCTCAGACAGAGGGGTGAAGGCTGAGCACAGCCCAAGAGATGGATGCTGAAACATGTGCTTCTGTGATTAACCTCTTCCCTTCTACATGCTCGACAGAGGGAAACCTTTGGGTGATTTGCAAAACTAAATCTTAACTAAGTTTTGGCTTCCTTTCTTTTTACCACATAGACACTGCATGCAGTATCAGCATAGCTCAACCCATGCCACTCAATGAAGTATTAGCTGTGGATCACAAAATACTGGTTGTGACAACTGTATCAGCAAATAACTTGGCCCACATGCTACAGCCAAGGGAGCCATGCAAGGTAAAAAGCTGGGAAGCAATTTACAACAGAGGAATAATCACCACACTATTCCTGAACTTAACAACTGCAGAATGAGCCACAGACACATTCTCAGAAGTCAGAGAGGTGGTAGAGAAGTCATTCTCACCTTACTAATGCTTTGACAGTGGATCTGACCACACTGGAGAGCAGGAACAACGGAGACACAAGAATATGAAACAGGGAGATGGAGGCAAATGCCACAGATGGGGAGAAGTCAGCCTTTGTTGTCAGATGAGCATGGACCACAAATGTCTACGAAGAGACAGACATCATCATCAGTGTTTTGTCATAAGGAAGGAAATGCACAAACAGGTCATATTTCATAAGCATTTAACTTAGAGAATCTAAATTTATACTCTCTTAACAGTTTAGGGGAATGCTGCACACTCCAGGCTGCTTCTGGTCGAGATGACAAGTGAGCATATTCCGTTCTCTCCCAGAGGAATTGCAAATGTGTAGCAGGTTTGCATCCTGTCCTCCTCCTTCCTCATTTCCACATCACTTATACTTGAAAATGCAGTTGTAATCAACACTACTTAGGAAGGTCCATACTTACTATAAGTACAGCTGCAATTGGTATTGCTGCATTCATAAAGACTGTGAAGGAAAACACGTAGGAACATTTAGAAACAATCACCATTCAGACATGCTAAAAGCTAAAACACTACTAGCATTGCTCTGCAATGGTATTTTCTGTGCTTAAGACAGGAAAAACATGCAAGCATCTCCACACATCAACACTTTGCTTTAAAATCCCTCCAGTTTCCTCCCCTTCACGTTATCAGGACAGAATCCAGCAACGCACCCTAAAAAGATTACTGGGTTTGAGCTGCCACCAGCTCACATGTGGCTCAGGGTTGCTGCAGGTTTCCATCTCAAGACAGGCAGAAAGGCTAAGCTGGTACAGGGTCTGGCAGGTGACTTGAATACCTGATAGTGAGGGGAAAGTAAACTCACCAGAGGCAGCACAGGTCACAGTGCTGGACTGCCTCGCAGGCTGGCTGCACACCTGGCTCTGCCCCATCCACCAGCCTTGTGGCAGGACCTCCTAGGAGAGCCATGGCACAAACGCCAAGCTGTGACCTACTTCTGGAGTACCACTTCTGCAGTTCAGGGCTTTGTTGTCCCCTCAGGTTTCAGGATGAAGCTCCCAGAGTAAGGAAAGGTTTGCAACCCTGTGCTGTACCACTGACAGTTTATTTTTATGGAGGACTTACTCAGTTACTCCTGCTTCGTTAGGCTTAGCTACTTTGTGAGTGTCCTTGGGAGATTGGTGCTGGTTCTAACTACTTAAGTGTGGTAGAGTTTTGATTTCAGCTAGGTTTTGAGTTATTAAAATGTGTGTACTCAATCCTGTAAAACCTAGCATAGGATAGAACATAGGATCCTGTAAAATCAAACATAAGAATCCTGTAAAACTGAACACAGGATTAAAAGTTACGTAGGAGTCATCTTTGCTACAGTTAAAGAATTCACTGACAGGACTCAAAAGGTGTCACTATGAATTTTGCAGCCCAGCTTTGATTTTGGTGGGTGCCTTTCATTAAAATTATAGAAAGAGCTAACATGACCAATCCCAGAGACATACAAAATGGACCCAGGCACAGGGGTGAGGCAGATGAGATTCAGTTCCTGTGTGGTTCGGAAAGGAAATTTTCTTGTTGTCTGCTCAACACTGCCCTGAAACTTAGAGGTGTACTTTCTGTAATCCAATGCAAACCTATCCCTCATGAAATGAAGTAGCTCCAAACACATTTTCTTACTCATGTTAGTAGCCAAGTACAGTTAGAAATGTATTCCAGAGTTGATTCAACATTGTAAAAAAAGTCTGTGACCCCCCGATTTCTGCTTTCTTACTGTTCTGTGAAGTGTATGCCTTCCTCTTGATCAATAATACATAAAATCTCAGTTATCTCCTATTTCTTGCACATTTTTTTTCTTTAAAGAAAGAAATTAAATCATGTTCATGATAATATTAGCAAAGACTTTGTGCTGATTATGCCTATCATTCTATTTATATGCATAGTAAGAGAAGTGGGAAATTCTCCTGGATTGATGCTCCCTACACAGTCTGCTCAAGTGCAGGTTTGTGTAGTGCAAGTGCAAGTGCAAGATCAGTGTAATTTCTGCTAAAGAGTGTGAGAAACTCCTAGGCTGACACTATAGGAACTCTTTATAAGCCAAATATAATACATCACAGCAACATGAAAAAGCTGCATTGGTTTACCCCAGCTGAGAAACTGATGTGCTGTGTCTTACACACACATAAATATCACACATAAACCAAACAAGAACACAAATACAAGCAAGAAGTGCTTCAAGAAGCATCAGTGGATATTCAGAACTGTTTCTAATAACATTGTTTGTATTTGTGTCACTGTTTCTTTACAGACTAGGCAGTACCCTTGGGGTGAATACAAAATGATACTGTGAGGATTTAGAAATCTAATAAGCCTCTACAGTTCCTTCAATCCTGCAACTGAACCTGTGACTCTGACTGTAAATAGATTTTAATGTCACATGAAGAAATACAAACAAAGGGAGCCCATCTGTGCTGAGCTGGGTGTATGATCAAGTTTCTGGTCACACAATCTACTCTAGATAAATTCTGGTTTAGGTTAGAACAGAAGCTGCTCTCCACACAGAAAGCTCAGCATGTCTAGAGACAAATTCTGGCCTCAGAAGTCAAAGAAAACTTCCATGTAATGCCAGTCAAAATCAGCCAGATCAGGATCCTTCCCTCAGAGTGCATTGCCTCTGTGGTCATTTGGCAGGGAAGAAAGCCAGCTGCACATCTCTTAGGTGAATGAAACCAAACAATGCTAACCACCCTGCAAGTCATTTTCTTATGGAGCAGCCTTCCTTATCAGCCTAGAAGATATCTGCACAGGTATCTTAGGGCATCCAAATACTTCTCAAAGCAAGTTTCTATTTCATTAATATGTTACAGATCACAAAAAGGTTCTTCATGATAAACTCACTCATTTTTAAGGAATTACATTAGCAGTTATACAGGTGCTGCATGTCACCTCCTCAAATACAGAGTTCAGTTTGGCCTAGGTCTTTATAAAAGGATGCTAAATGCCTTAAAGCAGCTTGAAAGATGACATGAGACAGAAGAATTCAGTTATGGAGTGATGAAATTTCCCTTATTCTCATCCTTTTCAGGATCTAGAAAAGCTCTTAAGAATCACTTGGTTTTAGAAGGAATCCAAATTCTGAGTGAGAAAGTTTAAGTAGCAGCTGCTGGAGCTTCTGTGCTAAGATAATTGATGTAACATGACACACTGGATTGCCCAAAACACAGGAGGAAAGAAAAAGAAGCATCAACAAAGATTTCCACCTGAATGCTCTGTTCTAGAGGAGAATATTTAAAGCTGAAGGTAGCTAGTGAAACACTTGTCCCTTAAAAGCTTCTCTCCTGTGAAGCATTAATCTTGACTTTCTCTTTCAGGCATATTTCTCATGCAGGCAAAAGTCTACTGAATTAAACGGGAAGCCTCACTAAATGGAAAGTGAGTATAGATCAGAGCCTAAAGCAACTGCAACAATATTAACAGAGAAATGGTAAACTCATTAGCAGCTAATAATGCAGTAGCACTTCAGCTGAACAGTGGATTAGAATGAAGGAAGAGACTTACTGGATATGGAGGTATAAAGGGCAAAAGACTTGAGGCTAGTCATTTCTTTCTGCCTGGTTTCCTCTACGCTGCTGTGAAAGATGTGTTCCCAGGCATAGAGTTTGAGGAGCTTAATGCCTCGAAGCATTTCATTTGTCTTCTTCAGTCTCTCATTGGAGTACTCCTGCAACATTTGCATACATATTTACTTAAAGGCTATAATTAAAGAACTTGTCTCACACAAAAATTGTGTGCAGCCCCTTGTAATCAGTCAGGTGAACTTCACTAGCTCTGTCCATTCAGATGTTTTGTTAGTGTTTTCCACAAAGGTGAGCTGCCCTAGAGCTCAAATGAACAGGCAGTTGGCTTGCACTCAACTCACACAGCTTGTACTGAACTCAGCTTTCTGGTCACTTGCAAGGCAGCCTCTCCTGACTGGTACTGCCCAGCACACTGGCTGGATTTTCAGCAGGCACACTGACAGGGTACAGTGGAGACCAGAACACACAGATAAAGCTGCAACTGGGCACACAACTCTGCCCTGTCAACGTGAAGTGAAATATTGCTGCCAGCCTACCAAGCAGCAAGGCTGTGCTAGCAAGAAGCTGTGATCCTGTAGGGAGCTGAGCAGGGCCAGCTGGCTCAGGCACAATGCACTGGTAGAGTTATGCTCCCAGTAAAGCAGAACTGGGAGCTATGCTGCTTCCCGTTTTCAGGCTAGCTCTAGGATCTCTGTACTGCACAGCAGAGAAAGTTCTAGCACTGAGTGTGCTGCTCCCCTCTGTAGGGATTTCTAGGTGCTGCTGAATGCTTGGGTGCTATGGCATGAATGCTGTACATGTCCAGAGGGATGTACATTGTTAATGGGAAGGCATTACTTCTCACACAGCAAGGTGCACAAGCAGCTCTCACTACCATCCATCATTTGTGGTGGAAGAGAGGAGAGTTCAGCAAGAGTTTCAGGTCCACATCTATGATATATTTTGGGGGGTCTGAGTTTGGATGCAGTGTTTCTACTTCCTTTCCCCTTGGACAGCTTGCCCTGCATGAGTTACTTATTTGTGCACCCTCTGACTGCACAAAGTCATTTCAATCCATGATTACCAGTAGTGCACATTTGCAAGTTAGAAAAGTCTTAAGTTTCTTTTTACTCTTAGGGTAACACATACTTGTTGAAAAATATAACCCTTCAAACCAGCATCTTTACTGTTTATGTTTATCATGTTTGCACATTCTTGAACATTGCAAAATATTGTAGCCAGGTGGGGTTGGGCTCTTCTGCCAGGCAACCAGCAACAGAACAAGGGAACACAGTCTCAGGTTGTGCCAGAGGAGGTCTAGGCTGGATGTTAGAAGGAAGTTCTTCCCAGAGAGAGTGACTGGCATTGGAGTGGGCTGCCCAGGGAGGTGGTGGATTCCCTGGAGGTGTTGAAGCAAAGCCTGGATGGGGCACTTAGTGCCATGGTCTGGTTGATTGGTTAGGGCTGGGGGCTAGGTTGGGCTGGATGAGCTTGGAGCTCTCTTCCAACCTGGTTGATTCTATGATTTTATGTTTTAGAATGGGTCCTGATCAATATCCAGGATTAGCTTTGCTATTCCAAACATAGAACAATGCATAATTTGCAGAGGTCTCACATTGTGCATTATTTTGAAGACACTCACCAATGTGCTTCTCTGGGCCTGTGAGAGTTTTGTGGCTACGAAGTACTGAACAGGTGCAAGGACTATGATTACTGCTGCTCCAATTAAGGCACTGATCCCAAGAAGGTAGTAGAGCAGAAGAACTCCTACAATTATCTGTTTGGAGGGAAGAAAAAAAAAAAAAAAAAAAAAAAAAAGTGAGAGGAAGGCTTGGGATGACTTCATTTTGTGTATGCAAGACAAAGAGCAACCACAGGGTAATGGGAGAGCACATTCAAAACCAACAGCTAACTCTGGGGACACTCTGTCCCCAAATGTCATACATTCTGCATCACTGGCACAGTGGGGTATGGTCATTCTGCTACAGAAATGAAAAAGGGACATCATAAATCCTACCAATAAGAACCTTCACTTCAAAGAAACTCTAACAAATCTGGGAGGATTTGTTTTAAGGATGCACTGTAACAGACTGGCCATGACTTTTAAAAAAGGTTAGCAAAACAGCTTAAGAAAGAATGGTTTGCCTTTGGAGCCATAGCATGATGGAAAGGGTTCCTGTAAGCAGCCCAATAAATGCAAACAAGACATAGAAGCCACCAAATGTTAATTACCATTGTTCTGACTCCTGAACGATCTGGAGCACTCACACATATTTAACCATAGACGCCAATAGATTAATCAGAAGACACAGTGACAGAAAGCTCATTTCATACATCATTTCCCTTAATTAAAGAAAGGATAAATTGGATATTTCCTTAAAGCATTATCTGCTCTCTTGCTATATTTACATGCCCTCATAATCCTCACAGAAACACTATCTTCCATCACTTTGAAGCTCAGTAGTCATAAGCCTATCCATTCCCACACATATTTATGAGAACTGGGTGTTTCCACAAAGAAAAATGAAGTCCTTAGTTTCCACATTTCCATTTTGACATTTTCATGAATTTAAGGCACTTTATGAAAATTCAGATTTTATTTTTTTTCCTTAACAATCCTTTGATACCTCTTTGCAGATTAACTAAACCCTTTAAATGAGTCAATGGCATTTACTTCAGAAATACACAGTAACACAAAGGTAAAGTCCTATTGTATACACACCACAAATTTAGTTTGAGGAAAGCCTAAACTGTAAATGAAAAATTTTCTAGTGATGAATAAGTGAGCAACCTGCTTCTATCTGGAGTCAGGAAATCCATGAGTATGTATATGAAGCCAAAGAAAATCTGCAAGTTCTCTGTCAGATACCCCTGGCAGAGCTAGGCAAAGCTCTCCTCCAGAACATGAAATGGTCTTGGTCCCTACAGATCAAGATATTCCTTCCCAACTGCTCCTTCATGGGCAGGCAGTCTAGGTGCTCAAATACAGGAAAGCATGGAACAGTGTACAGAGATGCTCAAAACTGCAGTCAGCACAGAACACTGACCTCCTGCTTTCCACCACTACTGGTTTATTATCAAGGATGCCACAGGGCTGGCTGGGTCTAGAAACAGAGCCTCAGCTTCTCACACACACAGGGGGAGGCTGTTCTAGCTGTTAGATCCTGAGTGAGATGCTAGCTTGCAGGTGCTTCCAACCCCTTCCCATCCTGCATATTGAAGGGTCAGTCTTTGCTATAAAAATGCTGGGGTTTATTTTACTGCAAATAGGGGCAAACTTGTCAGGTATGGGCCAAGAAATTTAATTATGTGAATACTTGTATCTGAAAAGTGCTGAAATCTGTAAACATCACTGCAAGTAGTTCTATATTTATCATACTGCACACTACACAGGCAAGAATAAACAGTACATAGCTAATATCTGAACTGCTGGAGGACAGCATCTGGCAGATGGGAAGGTTCTCATTAACATTTCTGAGATGGTAATGACCATATTTTTAGAAAAACTGTGTAATCAACAACTTTCCTTCCCTTTCATCAAAATTCCAAAGCTCTTACCTGCCAGAGATATATATCATGAGCAAGATATTCACCAACAGTTCTGGTTAGTGTTTCTTGATTATTTATGGAGGGTAGCAAATACTTTCAGCCAGAAACTGCTTTGTGGCCAGTTATGAAATAGACAAATGGCCTTTGATTCCAACTGTAAGCTATCCCCTGTCAATGAACCAGAGATGAGAATACAGGATTTTTTAATCATCACAATGAAGCCAAAAAAAAGGTGTTCATGAAATGGAAGCAGGGGAAAAGCCTTTATAGGGCCTCATATTGCTCCCAGGGTTTGAGCCAAGCCTACCGAGGGCATCTTTCAATTTATGGACATCCTCTGGCCTCTTTTCATACATTTCAATGGCCTTCAAACAGTAACTTAAGGCAATGATAAAGCTTCTATTGATGCTAGTCAGAGTAAAGATGGAGCTCAAATTATCTGTTCTGTACAGAAACCCTCACTTGTCATGAATGGCTAAGTCTTCCAAGTGGAGGGTAATTACAGAATCCACAGCGCAGCTGAAACGCCAATTGTTCAGTTAAAAGCTACACAACAATTAAAACCTTGTTTTAACTAATAATGGCTTTTTATTAGCCGCCTCTCAAGCACCCAGTAATTGCTGTCACTGCCTCATAAAACAAGGTACCCAATGATTGTTGTGGAAACATGGTTTGGAGAAACGTTTGTGCCCAGCACGACTCACTGATCTGTGCCTTGCAATGAGTGCACCATCGACGAAACAGGAGCAGGCTTTGATATTGATTGTCCTGACCTGCTAGAGAGCAGGGGGAGTTCTAATGCAAGCACAATCAGACATTCAGAAAAAGCTTTGAGTCCAGGACTTCTGGCACATTAGAGCAAAATGTTAGAGAATATGTAACCAATTCTGCTCCACTCTCACTTGCTCAACATGTTGAGTTGCCAGAGTAGTCTTAGAAAAGCATGCAGGAAATGGGTACCTCTCACAGCTGTTTTATAGAATCATAGAATGGTAAGGTTGGAAGGGACCTCAAAGGTCATCTAGTTCCAACCCCCTGCCATAGGCAGGGACACCTCCCACTAGTACAGATTACTCAAGGCCTTGTCCAACCTGGCCTTGAACACCTCCAGGGAGGGAGCAGCCACAATCTCCCTGGGCAACCTGCTCCAGTGTCTCACTGGAAGGCTATATGAGAAAATTTTGCTCATTTTTTTTTAATCTCAAAAAACCCAGTGAAGTGTTTAAATAAAAAAACAACCAAACAAACAAAAAGCCCCTCTCTTATAAGGACAGGCTCTCCTATGAGGACAGGCTACAAGAGTTGGGGCTTTGCAGCATGGAGAAGAGAAGGCTTCCAGGAGACCTTAAGAGTAGCCTTCCAGTATCTGAAGGGGGCCTACAGGAAGGCTGGGGAGGGACTATTGACAAGGTCTTGCAATGACAGGACAAGGGGCAATGGGTTTAAACTGGCAGAGGGGAGATTTAAACTGTATGTTAGGAGAAAGTTCTTTACAGTGAGGGTGGTGAGACACTGGAACAGGTTGCCCAGGAAGGTTGTGGCTGCTCCCTTCCTGGAGGTGTTCAAGGCCAGGTTGGATGAGGCCTTGAGTGACCTGTGCTAGTGGGAGGTGTCCCTGCCTACGGCAGGGAGTTGGAAATAGATGATCCTTGAGGTCCCTTCCAACCTTATCATTCTATGATTCTATGGTTTTTGGACAGGAAGAACTATAAGCATCACTCAAGTCTAATATCTATCTTCACTGCCAGAGAAGAATCTGGATCTACTGAAGAACAGCAGTCTTAATGCCTTACTCTTTGAAGGATATTCATATAGATTCTATGAATAGTTGGCTTTTCTTCCCTGTCCCCAATTTCAATGTTGTATTCTTGTATTCTCAAAATCTTATAGAACAAAATCACTAGTACTAGATGTGGACGGACACATAAACTCCTAAGCAATGTTCCTAAAGCCATCTTAGAAATATTTTCCAGTTACTGTCCATATACAGTCTCATGAAACTTATCTTTTGTTTGTTTAATTTTTATGTTTATAATAGCAGGCAACACAAGATGCAAACCCGCTGCATAGATTACTTGCAGCTTTCTGACTTCCATCCCAGCCATATCAGGCTTGGTGTGATGCTGGAACCAGACCACCTTTGTGACATGAACACAATGGGATTTTCATCATGTTTTTAAAATAAGTGGGAAAATGAATGGGTTTGAAATGACTTTTAGAAAACACTGTGTGAATTTAAAGTCTGCTGCCTCTTTTGTCTGTATTTACTGCTGGCACTGAAGCATCCTCAACAAAAACACACAGAGTAACTGGAAGAAAGCAGAAGCTGTGTGCTTTACTGTCAAGTTTTCTCAGGAAATTCCTAAATGGAAGTACAGCATGTTTCTAGGGTTGTAAGTACAGGCTCTCCCAAAATAATTTGCACTTGCCCACTGTTTCAGTAAGGGTAAGCTTTGAAATATGATCTAAGGTTATACTGAGATTGCTCTGACCTGTTTCTACTCGCTAGCGTAAACCTACATTAATCCTGTGGCCATTCAGTGAGACTGACCACTTCAGAAACTCAGAGGAATGCTACCTCTCACTGAAAAAAAGCCTAGCTTTGATCACATGAGTTTTTTGGTAGCTACACAGGTTCATGTGGCCCAATGCACAATGTGGAGAGCTGGAACAATGAGGTAAAAGGAGGTAAAAGCATCTGTTTCTATGGTGGACATTGCCTGCAAACTCCTGTTCAGTAGGGCAACAGCCTTACATTTATTTCAATCAATTGAAAAAGTACCCTGAGTTAGGACTCTGCTTTCTTTGCCTTAAAGACTCAATAAGACACAGCTGTATTCCACTGGGCATTACACATGCTCTGAGGCTACAGGACAGGGGACCACAAGTCACCAGGCAATTGAGCACAATTCCCAACAGTGATTTCCCACATCACACACGTGGGAAAAGAGACTAAAGGGATGGGAGTGGTATTTACAGACAGGAGATGAAAGACACCAGAGATAAAGTAGCAAAGATCTCATAAAACAAATCAATCTGTGGAGTTTTGTGTGCTAGAATTCGTGATCCACGAGGCAGCAGTAGTTTGAAGGGATGTCCAAGGCATCATCTCAAAGCGATCATATTTTTTAATGAACTGTTACTTCTTTTGCTTCTGCTGGGATTCAGGAGACAAACAACTGCAATACATTGCAGTTAACTTCCCTGATTTATTAAATGAATGGATTGAAATAGCACAACCTGTTGCATCCTCCAAGTTCTTGTTACAAATGCCAAGCATGCTTGGTAGACCTCGAGGTACTAAAATGCAACCCTAAATATCTAGAGTTCTGTCACATATGAGGAATATATTACATACAGTTTCTAGATATTATTAACAGCTTGAATGTGATTTCAAGTTATTCTTTAACTTTCTCAACACATCTACCTTGATAAAACTGATAAGCAATTAATCACTACAGACTGAGGCACATTAATAACAAAAGCATGCTCAAACTCCTTACCTGTACTGGCATAGCCCAAAGGTTAGGGCAGAGGAAAAAGAACCACATCAGCTGATTTGTGTCTATGGCAACCAGGTTACAGATCTGGCCTGCAGTCATCTCCCCCATAGACATGTTAGAGGTTGAAAGCTGCATAATCTTATTGTATATTTTTGTCTGGAAGAGAGATCAAAATGTGTTAACACCTAGAAATAAAATAGGATTTCTGTCTCCATCTAAAACACAGGTGTAGTCCAGCATGCTAAGGGAAACCAATGCTCCCAGTAACTTGAATGAAGAACTTAAAGCTTGGCTTTCTGTGTTATGATGAAAATATTAAGCTACTGTCTTTGCAATTGTCCACAAAGGGCACAGTCCAATTAGGTACCTGATGATTGTCTCAGCACTCCCTTTTTGCACCTCTGCAGATCAGCAAGAGAATGAAACCTTTACTGTCCAAAAGACCCAAGAACCATATTAACTATGACTGATGCCTCCAGTTTCTCCTTGCTGTAACTAGTGCTAATAGAATTATGTATCATTACATTCAATACATTACAATCCTTCTTGTTTTTCTTTGGCAATTGATTCAGGTCTCATCCAGCCTCCAGACCACAGTTCAGGCTCAGACCATTGATGTGTTTTGGCTAGAGAGCTCAGCCTCATCACAAAGTTTATTATGCAGACAACTAATGTGACAGGTCCTGTACTGAATTAAGTAGTTATCTCAGTGCAGAATCAGGTATAATCTATGAAAATAACTTAATACACAATAATCAAAGTGTATTTTTACCAACTAGTTTGGTAAAAGGCTGCACAGAGCTGCTTTGCAGTCATGACACTCAGCTGACAGGAACAACTCTGACTGTGGACCAAGTGCCAACTGTTTGTCATGAAGCATAAAGTCATATAGGGCATGTTGAACAGGTGCAGTTTTACACAGGGGAGAAAATAAGATAGGAAAATTATAGGGAAAAATGTATAAAAATACAGGCAGTGAGAGAGCCACAGACACTAATTCTGCTGCTTAGAGTGATGGCTACACTGGTCAGTCTGAACGGTCTGATGGCTTGTGTTATCTGGGCCTCAGCATAATACCCACTGCAGAGAACACAAAGCTTTTCTTAAACAGACTTAGTGTATCCCTATTTTCCAAGAATTCCCCTTTTACACTTCTTGTAGTTCATGTCTTCTGGCTAGCTGCAGCTCTTCAGCTTGATACAAGACATACATTTTTTTATACATATCTTGGATCAAATTTTGGTCTTTTAGGAATGTTCTGCTTAAGGGAAAACCAATGGAAGGAATCAAGGAGTCTGGCAGCTGACAACTGTCTCCAAGCATATGATCAAAAGAGGATTAAACAATTATAGTGCTATTGAAAGTATCCATCCATCACACAGACTCTCACAGCATCCATGTAGTTGAGCGGATAAACAGCGTAACTTAAGGCAGGCTTTGAAGCTGTCAGAGGGCAGTTTTCAGCCAGTGCACTTGGCAATATCCCATTGTAATCTAACCCCTAATGCTCTGATTTCCAGGCACAGAACTCTGTATATTATGTAAAGCTTTGATCTGCTGTCCACAGTCCTACAGTGACTCTGGACTCCATTTTACTAATCTTACTTCTGTTCAGTAATTACAGACTCTGCAATGCCTGGTAGATTTTGTGGCATGGAATAAGACACTACTTCATGCACTGCAAATACAACACATCCTCTTGTCCCAAGCATACTCCCAAGAACATTTTAAAGCTGTATTATTAGCACAGCATGTTACAAAGATTCACCTTTGAGATAGGAGAGGTGTAGTTCACAAATTATTTAAAAAGTTACATTCAGCTGTCAGCAAATTTCTGCTGAAAGGTAATAAGAATTGCAGCATTAAGATACTACTAATAAATGGGATCATCAAATAAGATGCAAAGAGAATGCAGGTCTAAGATAACACAGTCTTTAATGGCAATGGTTACAACATATTTTAGGAGAGATGCATTTTGGAATTAAAAAAAAACTCTAATTGGTATTTATAAACAGACATGATGGTACTAGAATAGATTAATTATAATATAGTGGCTACCTGTATTGCACCTCTCAAGTTGATTCCTGTTTCAATAGCAACATAGTATGATGCTTGAAGAAATGTCCTTTGCAATAGAAGGGCAAAAAACAGGAGTACAGCCAAAACGTAAGCATTGGACAGGAACTCTTGAGATGAAATAAAGAAAACACCAAGGATTTTAGTCTGTAAAAAAAAAAAAAGGTAGAAATCAGATGCAATGGTAGTTTAGTTACCAGTTTTGCACAATTAGCTAGCAGAGGTAGCTGCAGTTTACTACCTTGAAAGTGCTCCCAACCTTACCCCAAACCTCAGTTTATCAGTTCAAGGAAACAGCCATATAATGTGCCAACTCAGTAAGCTTTACTTAAATGCAGAATGACATCTATAAGATTCCTGGTGTGCTTCCAAAATGCTAGGACACTTTGAGTAACTCCATATGGTTATTTGCTAAAGGACATGCACTGCCCACTGACTAGCAGACATTCTTTCAGAGAAAGGAGGCTCCTTGTTTTGGCACTTCAGGCTAGTGAGCACTAAAATGACCCTTACAGCCTGCTGAAAACTTATCCTTCCAGCTCCTGGAACTACACATTATTTTAGTTTGCAACATCTTGCTTTGCAGTTTCACTTAGGGTCGTTACCTCCAGCAAGTTCATACTGTGATACTGTGAAAGTGC